>CM062274.1:34013382-34018891 GCA_031216635.1 Dissostichus eleginoides
GGAAGAGGAGGAGGAGGAAGAGGAGGAGGAGGAGGAGGAGGAGGAGAGGAGGAGTGAGGAGGAGGAGGAGGAGGAAGAGGAGGAGGAGGAGGAGTGAGGAGGAGTGAGGAGGAGGAGGAGGAGGAGGAAGAGGAGGAGGAGGAGGAGGAGGAGGAGGAGGAGGAGGAGGAGGAGGAGGATCATAAAATGAATCTAAAGGTAATCTTTGTAACTAACATGTTGATGGTATTTATCAGAGAAGATTGAAACTCCTCTGAAACTAAAAGAGGAGTTCCTTATTTGGGCAAAATGCGTGATATTCAGATTAATATGTGATTACATCTGAAGAATAACAGTTTAATGATTGGAAAAGATGAGTTTTGATGTTTTGATCTAAAAAGAAATGTATTTAAATGAAAAAGTTGTCATATTTGTGGGAATACGGTCTCTAGGAAAGTAAACATGTTTTATTTATTAAAATGTATTTTTGTAATTTATTGAGTTTCAAATGTTTGTCAGGTTATATTTATTATGAGTTCTCGAGCATCACATGACCTGAGAAGAGGAGCGGAACGTGGAGAAAGACATTCAGACGCCGTATCGTGTGTGTGTGTGTGTGTGTGCGTGTGTGCGTGTGTGTGCGTGTGTGTGTGGTGTGTGTGTGTGGTGTGTGTGCATGTGTGTGTGTGTGCGTGTGTGTGTGGTGCGTGCGTTGTTGTGTGTGGCGTGCGTGCGTGTGTGTGTCGTGTGTGCGTGTGTGCGTGTGTGCGTGTGTGTGTGTGTGTGTGCATGTGTGTGTGCGCGTTGTGTGTGTGTGCGTGTGTGTGTGTGTGTGTGTGTGTGCGTGCGTGTGTGTGTGTGTGCGTGTGTGTGCATGTGTGCGTGTGTGTGTGTGTGTGCATGTGTGTGTGCGCGTGTGTGTGTGTGTGCGTGCGTGTGTGTGTGCGCGTGTGTGTGTGTGTGCGTGCGTGTGTGTGTGTGCGTGTGTGCGTGCGTGTGTGTGCGTGTGTGTGGTGTGTGCGTGTGTGTGTGTGTGCGTGCGTGTGTGTGTGTGCGTGTGTGCGTGTGTGTGCGTGTGTGTGCGTGTGTGTGTGTGTGTTGTGTGTGTCAGGTTAATCCTCTCAGCAGGTTTACAGCAGGATTAATGTTTCCTCCGCAGCTTTAAACTGACATCTACAAAGTGCAGAGTAACAACAAAACACACAAAGAGGCAACACACAACATAGACACACAACAACAACAACAACAACAACAACAATTAAACACAAAACTAACCAAACAAAGATACACCACGACCACAAAATACCCACAAAACAACTATATGGAGAGACCAAGTGACTTCAAAGAGACACTAAAGGACTACAAAGAGACACTAAAGGACTACAAAGAGACACTAAAGGACTACAAAGAGACACTAAAGGACTACAAAGAGACACTAAAGGACTACAAAGAGACACCTAAGGACTTCAAAGAGACACTAAAGAACTACAGAGAGACACCTAAGGACTTCAAAGAGATACTAAAGGACTACAGAGAGACACTAAAGGACTACAGAGAGACACTAAAGGACTACAAAGAGACACAAAATAACTACAAAGAGACACCTAAGGACTTCAAAGAGACACTAAAGGACTACAAAGAGACACTAAAGGACTTCAAAGAGACACTAAAGAACTACAGAGAGACACCTAAGGACTACAAAGAGACACTAAAGGACTACAAAGAGACACTAAAGAACTACAGAGAGACACTAAAGGACTACAGAGAGACACTAAAGGACTACAGAGAGACACTAAAGAACTACAGAGAGACACCTAAGGACTACAAAGAGACACTAAAGGACTTCAAAGAGACACTAAAGAACTACAGAGAGACACTAAAGGACTACAGAGAGACACTAAAGGACTACAAAGAGACACTAAAGGACTACAAATAGACACTAAAGGACTACAAAGAGACACTAAAGGAATACAAAGAGACACTAAAGGACTTCAAAGAGAAACTAAAGGACTACAGAGAGACACTAAAGGACTACAAAGAGACACTAAAGGACTACAAAGAGACACTAAAGGACTTCAAAGAGACACTAAAGAACTACAGAGAGACACTAAAGGACTACATAGAGACACTAAAGGACTACAAATAGACACTAAAGGACTACATAGAGACACTAAAGGACTACAAATAGACACTAAAGGACTACAAAGAGACACTAAAGGAATACAAAGAGACACTAAAGGACTTCAAAGAGAAACTAAAGGACTACAGAGAGACACTAAAGGACTACAAAGAGACACTAAAGGACTACAAAGAGACACAATGACTACAAAGAGACACTAAAGGACTACACAGAGACACTAAAGGACTACAAAGAGACACAATGACTACAAAGAGACACTAAAGGACTACACAGAGAAACTAAAGGACTTCAAAGAGAAACTAAAGGACTACAGAGAGACACTAAAGGACTACAGAGAGACACTAAAGGACTACAAAGAGACACTAAAGGACTACAGAGAGACACTAAAGAACTACAGAGAGACACTAAAGGACTACAAAGAGACACTAAAGGACTACAAAGAGACATTAAAGGACTACAAAGAGACACTAAAGAACTACAGAGAGACACAATGACTACAGAGAGACACTAAAGGACTACAAAGAGACACTAAAGGACTACAAAGAGACACTAAAGGACTACAAAGAGACACTAAAGGACTACAGAGAGACACTAAAGGACTACAAAGAGACACTAAAGGACTACAGAGAGTCACTAAAGGACTACAAAGAGACATAGTTAAAGAGACACAGTGGATGAACTGCTGAGGGGATTATTAGCTTCCTGTTTATGAGCACCATCAGCTCATGACATCACAGTCCATCGACCAATCCCAGAGCTCCAGAGGCATCACATGACCTCCCTGTTAAACCCTGGACTCTTATCTTCTCCTCTCTCTGGCTTCAGGCTCCGAGCTGCAGATAGTTTATATTCCAGCAGATACTCTGAGTGTTTCAGATAATAAAGAAGAAGAGAAACAGATCAAAGGAGAAGGAGACTTTACAGCGAGACTCACCCCTAAGATCTTAATAAGATCAGGTGGGGGGGGGGTTCTCTCAGACGCAGGAAGCAGGTGAGCTCAAATACACCTGAACTCCTTCCGTAGACATGTGGAGATAGTTCTGTTTGTTTGAAGCACATGGAGCATTATCAGGAATACGTTCTTTAAAACATGCCTAGAAATGTGATCAATATCCAGTTTCCTTCAATATATTCAGCATTTCTTTTACATTTTAGTTTTTATTGCTAAGGTTTTTTCTGTTTTTAAATAAAAATGTGTTTAACTGCCAGAAAAAAACTATTAAATGTTTCCTTTTTACCATATATTTCCCTCATTTTAAATATAAAATGATTATTTGAGAACTCCTTTTAGTGGGTTAAGTACATTCTCAGAATAAGTGAGAAATGGATTTAACTTGTGATTGACAGCTATCACACTGGAGAAATAAGAAACTGTAAATGTATGCAATAATTGATGGCATTAATATATAATCCTTAACTGTGAATGTCTTTCATTTCATTTTAAATGAATAATGTTTTAGTCTGGCCAAGCTTCCTCTGTTGAGATTCCTGTAAAAAAGACATTTTCCATAAAAACAGTTGACTCAAGAATAAAACTCTGCTATTAGATCAGTCTTCTGTGAGAGTTATTGCTAAATCTGGAAGGTCTTTCCTAGCTTTGTAATTTCTCTGCAAGAGCCAGATAACGATGCTCTTTTAATTACGAATATCAAATGTCAGGAAGTGGTGACACTGAAGTGAGAGGAAACTAAATAAAACAGAATGAAAACAGAACATCAACTTGCTAGCTATGCTAAGATGCTAGCTTCAGGGCTCGGCTACAACAACATCCCTGCTGTGCATTACTTTACATACTTCTAGGTTATCCCATAATATTAAACGTTTAATGTCTCTTTGTAGTCCTTTAGTGTCTCTTTATAGTCCTTTAGTGTCTCTTTGTAGTCTTTGTGTCTCTTTGTAGTCATTGTGTCTCTTTGTAGTCCTTTAGTGTCTCTTTGTAGTCCTTTAGTGTCTCTTGTAGTCCTTTAGTGTCTCTTTGTAGTCCTTTAGTGTCTCTCTGTAGTCCTTTAGTGTCTCTTTGTAGTCCTTTGGTGTCTCTTTGATCTTTTTTTGATCGATCTCGACCTCTTAAAGTCTTGGTCTCGACCTCTTAAAGTCTCCATTCTGCTCATATCCTGCACAAATCTCTTTGAATTATTGTTTCGGGTCGGCTATATATACATAATAACATATATTATAACATAATATTAAACGTTTAAACTAACTCACACTAACTCACACTAACTCACACTAATGCAGACGTCTTCATTTAAACATGCATTCTGCTCGTATCCTGCAGAAATCTCGTTAATGATTGTTTCCGGTGTGTTTTCGGAGCAGCTGTATTTAGATCTGATCCAATTATTACCGGCGTCAGCGTCCGGCCACAGATCCTCGTTAGTTAATGAACTAATGACCTGAAAACTGAGACAATCTGAACCCGAGGAAGACATAAAACTACAGTCGAGACACATTCAACCAAATAAACTCTTACTGGTTATTCTCTTGTCCAGCATAAATACAATAATTACAAAAACTCTCCAACTCTAGGATAAGGGAATCTTAAAGAGGCACAGGCAGTAAGAGAAAAATAAAGAGCTTTTTGAACATTAACGCATGGAGACGTGTCCCAGTAAAGACACTGAATACGGATAGAATAGGGCCCTTCAACCTATTTCAAGAGAGGAGGCTATAGGAGATATTAAAAAATATATATATATTTGAATAGAAAGGAAACAGACCCAGTTGTCTCATGTGTCTCCACCATAAATACATTAAAAATACATTTAAAATACTTGAATAAAAGACATTTCCTGCTCAAAGATCCTTGTTAAAACATCATTAACTGACTTAAATAAATACAAAAAATATATATATAAAATTGATGTGTCCAACCTTAAAAAAATAAAAACAATTATAATAATTAAAGAATTAAAAATGAATGAATACAACATAAATAACCCTCAAAAGGGAAATTAAACACAGGTTATGCTTGTTTGACAGAAGTGAAATTTAACGACCCTGGACTTTTTGAAATCCTCTCTTAGAGAAAGCATGCCGACGGTGAAGAGCAAGAAGAAGAAGTCGAAGAAGGAGGCGACGGATGGAGAGGAAGGAGGAGGTGAGACCTTAACTCCTTTTATGTAATATAATATAATCAGAGGTGGGAAGTATGGAGTACAAATACTTCGTTTACTGTACTTAAGTACATGTTTCTGGTATCAGACTTTACTCCCTACTTATTTTTCTGAAGACTTTCTTTTACTTCTTAATCTTCATGTTGAACCCAAATACCTGTACTTTCTACTTCTTCCATGTTGAACCCAAATACCTGTACTTTCTACTTCTACATTTTGAACCAAATACCTGTACTGTCTACTTCTTACATTTTGAACCCAAATACCTGTACTT
>CM062274.1:34024891-34034891 GCA_031216635.1 Dissostichus eleginoides
ATAGAGTGAAGGGAGGAAGGGATCTATAGAGTGAAGGGATGAAGGGATCTAAAGAGTGAAGGGATGAAGGGATCTATAGAGTGAAGGGATCAAGGGATCTATAGAGTGAAGGGATCTATAGAGTGAAGGGATCAAGGGATCTATAGAGTGAAGGGATCTATAGAGTGAAGGGATCTATAGAGTGAAGGGATGAAGGGATCTAAAGAGTGAAGGGATGAAGGGATCTATAGAGTGAAGGGATGAAGGGATCTATAGAGTGAAGGGATGAAGGGATCTATAGAGTGAATGGATGAAGGATCTATAGAGTGAAGGGATGAAGGGATCTAAAGAGTGAAGGGATGAAGGGATCTATAGAGTGAAGGGATGAAGGGATCTATAGAGTGAAGGGACGAAGGGATGGAGGAAGGATGAAGGATGAAGGGATCTAAAGAGTGAAGGGATGTATATAGTGAAGGGATGAAGGGATCTATAGAGTGAAGGGATCCATATAGTGAAGGGATCTATAGAGTGAAGGGATGAAGGGATCTATAGAGTGAAGGGATGAAGGGATCTATAGAGTGAAGGGATGAAGGAATCTATAGAGTGAAGGGATCTATAGAGTGAAGGGATCTATAGAGTGAAGGGATGAAGGGATCTATAGAGTGAAGGGATCTATATAGTGAAGGGATCTATAGAGTGAAGGGATCTATAGAGTGAAGGGATGAAGGGATCTATAGAGTGAAGGGATTAAGGGATCTATAGAGTGAAGGGATCTATAGAGTGAAGGGATGAAGGGATCTATAGAGTGAAGGGATTAAGGGATCTATAGAGTGAAGGGATCTATAGAGTGCAGGGATCTATAGAGTGAAGGGATGAAGGGATCTATAGAGTGAAGGGATGAAGGGATATATAGAGTGAAGGGATCTATAGAGTGAAGGGATGAAGGGATCTATAGAGTGAAGGGATGAAGGGATCTATAGAGTGAAGGGATGAAGGGATCTATAGAGTGAAGGGATGAAGGGATCTAAAGAATGAAGGGATCTATAGAGTGAAGGGATGAAGGGATCTATAGAGTGAAGGGATGAAGGGATCTATAGAGTGAAGGGATCTATAGAGTGAAGGGATGAAGGGATCTATAGAGTGAAGGGATCTATAGAGTGAAGGGATCTATAGAGTGAAGGGATGACGGAATCTAAAGAGTGAAGGGATGAAGGGATCTATAGAGTGAAGGGATGAAGGGATCTAAAGAGTGAAGGGATGAAGGAATCTAAAGAGTGAAGGGATGAAGGGATCTAAAGAGTGAAGGGATGAAGGGATCTAAAGAGTGAAGGGATGTAAGGACAAAGGATGAAGGGAGAGTGGGATAAAGGGATGAAGGGAAGAAGGGATGATTGAAGGGATGAAGCGAAACATGAACTGAGAAAAACACTGAAGAATATTGAGGTTTGTTTCAGTAAAACATGAACAGTGTTGGTACAGAATGTGAAAGAAACTGAGATCATATTTCTAAATGTGTGCTTTGTTATGATCTCCAATGTTCTTTTCTTTGATAACACAGGAAATACATAATCATAAAAAAGAACACATTATGTGAGAGTGCGTCAGGAAAGGAAAATGAGAAAGAGAGGAAATGTTTTCGACTTCATGGTGATTCTCCCACTTCTGCGTGATGACGTCTCTTCCATTGATGCTGTGCTGTTAAACAGCTTGTAATCCACCTGGAGGGAAATGAAAGGAAAGGGAAATGTCAGCAGCGACAGGAAATTAAACAAATTCAATATCAGACAGTTTGCTGCTTTCTAGACGCCTTTCGACACGGACACTTCCACAAGATGATGGTTTGTTTCTCGAGTGGTAAATCAGAATCAAATGAATATTGTTTCCACGCACTTTCAACAAAGAAAATAGGCCTTTACAAGAGTAACAACAAATCAAAAGAAAACAGGCAAAACCCCAATAAAATGATGAGACAACTCAGACTGTCGTTATGTTTCTCAGATGACGACGGTTTAAGAATCAGGAATGTTTTCTCTTCGGTGTCTTCACCACAAATTGCCCATATTTGATCCTTCTGAAAGATTGCAATTGTAGTCTTTTATCCTCAATGGACCGCAGGGGGTCGCCAGTTATCAATATTATCTTGACCTGTTACACAATAACTCGGACTAACGCTGGAAGACTCACCATTAGATGAAGAAGCAACGCATTCATTGTCATGTATTCATCCGTTTAGAAGTCTAGTCTACCGGACAACCATTTAATGCAATTTCTTTTAATTGAAATTGATACTAAAGTTGGCTTTGACTTCATTACGGTTAAAGATACTATTACAGACCACTATAAAGGTGAGGTCACATGGTGAGTTGCGTACATTTCCATAGCACAGCTTATAGGAGCAACAATTTGTTTTTTTTCCGATTAAACAGTCTCCAGGTTAACGAAATAAATACTTTTTAAATGAAATGGTTAAATCCAACAGTTTGTGGTTCTTAACTTTCTGGTGTAGTCAAAGATTCCTAGGAAGGTGCAGAAAGTCAGGGAATTATATTTTTGGGCTCGACAACAAAAGGATCGGAAAAGACACGCGGAAACCCCCCCTTCTTCTTTTATGTATTTGTTTGTCTTTGTATTGTTTCATTATTATGACTCATATTATTATTGACTGTTTTCTGTTTAAACATCACTGTAACTCACTGGTCTGTTTTGGTTTTGAATGTGCTATAAATATTGAACGCCTTCAAGTGAAGGCCGACTATGTATGGCTTTCCAATTGATGTACGATAGTAATAATGGAAGCAGATCAGTGGTTGTTTTTGACTGTTGTAACATGTGTAACTGTAGCCCCATTGATGTACAACATGTGTGTTCTTTGTGCCATGTTATTTCAATACAAGTTATTATAAAATTAAGATTAAAATTAAAAAGATACACGGAAACAGACGTTGGCATACGGTCACTGAAAACAAAAGGACCCTTTATTTGACCTGGGATAAAACTCTGTGTTTAATTGATAGGTGCACACAACCTGACATTAACCTAAGGAGCCCTGTATCTCTGATTCACAGACGTAACGTCACAACAACAGAGCAGTAATGAGGTGGTAAACATTACAGTATCAACAGCTCCTTTTTTAGGAAATCAGTCAAAATCTGAGCTAAATTCGGACAGACACAACATTGTTTTTCATATTGTCTGTGCACATTAGCTTTTATCCTCTGTTGTGTGATAATGTGTTTGTGTATCAGGGCTTTTCATTGTGCAGATGTGCTTTATATGTGCTGTGAGTTGTGAATGAATTGTGTTTTTGTGATTTGAGTGCCATTAACCTCCCAGGGACTGCAGATGCAAATGAACCTCTATGGCTACATCTGGCACATTTCCATTAGTTTGAGCCCTTTAATTCATTAGCTTTTTCTTCTGCAGAATTTATAAAAATGTAGATAAAATGTGCACTACTACTAAATTGAAATGGACTTCAGAGGCACGGGGGAGATAAAGGGAGTGCAGTCGAGTACAGAATCAGCGAAAAACCGGATGCAATGAGTGTGAGGGAGAAAGAGGGAGAACGAGAGAGAAAGAGAGAGAGCCAATAAGATACCAGAGGGGGAGAGAGGGAGGCAGCATGTGAGGAGGGAGGCAGCAGAAATCATTCAGCTCCTGATCCTCTCTGAAGACGGATCAGCAACTTCCCCACGCTCTCTGGAAACCTCAAATACACCTAAAAAAAGCTAAAAACAGGAGACTTATTCCTCTCTTTGATTGCTGTCTTTTAACGACACAGATGTGGAAATATCCCAAGAGCTTTATTTTTAAAAAACAGAAGAATTTATGGAGCAGAAGGAATACTGAACTAAAGATTTTTTTTTTTTTTTGGAGAGTTGCTGACATTTTCCCATGGAGGGATCATTCAAGGAGAAGGGAGATATTGAACATCTCAGGAGTGTTGACACAATCTAGGATCTTTAGGAGTTTCTTATCGGAACAGTGAGTGTGTGTGAAGAGAGGGGAGAAAGTTAGTTTTAGGGTAACACACACACACACACACACACACACACACACACACACACACACACCGACACCCACACACACAAATACGTCAAATATCATCATGTTCATCATCAATCTGCCAACGCACTCTCACAGGTGCAGGGACGAGACAACAAGGACACCCGAGGATTTACACACACACTGGTGAACACACACACAACCACACACACACACACCCATACACCCACACACACACACACACACACACACACACACACACACACACACACACACACACACACACACACACACACACACACACACACCCACACACACACACACACACACACACACACACACACACACACAGCTATAGAGTGTTCTGCACAGGTATACTTAATACATCCACGACAAAGATACATGAACCTTTCAGGAAGCTAATGCAGTGAAAGTGGAGGAGATGAAATTGTTAGATTTGTACGATTCGCAGACTTCAGATGGGCCTGATGTTTTTATGATGAGTGCAGACTTCAAGGATGGGAAACCTGCAGAACATCAAACAGATTCTATAATCAGAAGATGAGAGGCACTGAAAACATGTGAGTCAAGATCACTCCAAACATTTGCTTTTTCGAGCGAACCAAACTGGATCTGTTGGTACGCTGTCACAGTTTTACAGGCAAATACAGTTATATTTCTGTTCTCATCTGTTGATCCTCCGTCACACGATGCAAGGCTGACGGAGTAAAAAACAATTACCCGAGGAGTGATAGGCGGTGTGATGTTTACGGCTTCACCTGAGGGGATAAAAGAGAGTAAATGACGACGAGACTTTCTTCTTCCTCCCTCCACTCTGACCCATTTTCCAGGCAGCGTTCCTGAGGCGTTCCCGTCTCAAATCCAACGCCATGAACCTGTCGGATTTCATCTGGAAACCTGTCGTCTCTCAGGAGTCCTGATCTGATTAGAAACTCTGGAAAACCTAAAAAATCCACCAAAAAGAAAGCTCTTCTTATATAAGGACCAGGAGACTTTGCTGTCTTTTAGGATACAGATGTGGAAATATCCCAAGAGCTTTAAAAACTGGTGATATCTGGAGCTGAAGGAATAGTGAACCAAGGATTTTTTGGGGAGATTCTCCACAAATATAAGGCGAGTAAATGATGACGAGACTTTCCTCTTTCTTCCTCCTTTCCGACCCGTTTTCCTGAGGCGTTCTGGTCTCAAATCCCACGCCATGAACCTGTCGGAGTTAAAGTCGTGACATCATTCAGCTCCTGATCCTCTCTGAAGACGACTCAGCAACTTACAGAGGTTTATTTAGAAAAACTGAAGCTTTTATGGAGCTGAAGGAATAGTGAAGCGAGGATTTGTTTTGGAGAGTTTCCAAAACCGCAAATGATGACGAGACTTTCCTCTTACCTCCTCCACTCTGACCATTTTCCAGGCGACAGTCCTGAGGTGTTTCTGCTTCAAATCGGAGGAGTCAACACATCATTCAGGAAGGTTTATTTTGCAAAAACTGAAGATTTCATTGAGCTGAATCAGAAGCGTTTTCATCTCAAATCCCACGCCATGAACCTGTCGGAGTTAATGTCGTGACATCATTCAGCTTCTGATCCTCTCTCAGCAACTTACCGAGGTTTATTTATAAAAAACTGAAGCTTTTATCAAGCTGAAGGAATAGTGAACCAGGATTTGTTTTGGTTAGTTTCAAATGACGAGACTTTCCAGCTGTTGTCCTCAGCCAGATGATAATAGACACCTTTTTAAAATCACAACACATCAACAGCATTAGTTATAAAGAAAGGATGAAAGACAAGTAGATAGAGGAGAAAGGATCAAAGTCAACACATCATTCAGCAAGGTCTATTTGAAAAAAACTGTAGATTTTATGGATCTGAATGAGTAGCGTTTCCGTCTCAAATCCCTCGCCATGAACCTGCGTGGCGGAGGAAACCTGTCAGACTTTATCTCAGAACCGTCTCCTCTCTGGAGTCAAACACCTGGTCTCCACGTGGATTCCAGGAAAGCGTGAAGAACGTGACGAACTCTGGATGTCTTGGTGGGAAAGACGCCATCCTTGACGTGCAAATGGGGAACTGGACTAACTTCGAGGGGCTTTACGGGGAAGATGGCGTCCGTATCTTCGCCTCTTCTCGGTGTCACGGCATGGCGGAGAAGAACTGGGCGGCGTTGCTGATTTTAGTTGTCATCGCCCTCACGGATGGGAACATTCTGGTGATTCTGGCTGTTTCGCTGGAGAAAAAGCTGCAAAACGCCACCAACTACTTCCTGATGTCTCTGGCCGTCGCTGACATGCTGCTGGGAATACTGGTCATGCCGGTCTCCATGGTGACCATCCTGTACGGTAAGATGGATGATTGATAATTGACGCTTGTGTCCGGGGTTTCGGTAAAAGTGAGATTTGGTAAAAGGGACATTTGGTGTGTTGCTCACAGGCTCGCAGCTTCTCTCCCCACTCAGAGTCTGATTTGTTATCTGACGAGACTAACTGCATGTTGGAGGCTCTCTCTGCACGAGGAAAGTGTCATTTAGAAGACAGCCTGAAGGATAAATCACATGCATTTGATGAAGGAATACTTACAGTCACATATTGATGGTTGGTACATCACTTAGTTGCCTGATATCACCGTGAAATCATGCCTGAGAACAGAGAAAAGTATTTACTAACATGTTTGAGGCTCTCTCTGCAGGAGGAAAGGGCACCAAATGTAATTTAGATGACATGCATGGAGACTAAATCACATGCATTTGATGAAGGAATACTTATAGTCACATATTGATGGTTGGTACATCACTTACTCGCCTCATATCACCATGAAATCATGCCTGAGAACAGAGAAAAAGTCTGGACTAACATGTTCAAGGCTCTCTCTGCAGGAGAAAGGGTCATTTAGATGAAGGAATTCTTCCCCCACATAATAATGGTTTATATATCAGTTGCACGCCTTCTATAGCCATGAAAGAGTTTTAAAAAACTGCTCCTGCCTGCATGTTGGAGGCCCTGTCTGCAGGAGTAAGGGCTCCAAATGTAATTCAGATGACATGCATGGAGACTAAATCACATGCATTTGATGAAGGAATGCTTACAGTCACATATTGATGGTTGGTACATCAGTTAGTCGCCTCATAACACCATGAAATCATTCCTGAGAACAGAGAAAAGGTCTTGACTAACATGTTCAAGGCTCTCTCTGCAGGAGGAAAGTGGTCCAGATGTAGTTTAGATGTAGAAATCCTTAACCCACATAATATAGTGGCCTTCTATAGCCATGAAATCTTACCTCTGCTTCTGCCTGCATGTTTGAGGCCCTGTCTGCAGGAGAAAGTGGTCCAAATTATAATTGATCTGACAGCATGAAGACTGGATCACATGCATTGGATGACGGAACACTTGACCCACATATTGATGGTTTATATATGAGTTACTGTTACCAGGAAATCTTGCCTCAAAAAGTCTTAATGAGTTTCAAACTGCTCCTGCCTGCATGTCTGAGGCTTTCTGCAGATAAGAAGAAAAGTGGTCCAAATGTAAGTTACATGACAGCATGGAGAAATAAATCACTTAAAGTGCGACATTTACTTTCAAAGAACGACCTCACACAAAAAATAATGGTTTCTTTATCAGAGACTCAACAGGTCTTCGCTTGGAGTCTTTCAGCACGGAGAAAAGAAACCGCAGGAATTTCATTTAGAGAAATACTTCACCTCAATTACTCACTTTGTGTTACCCTGATTCCTTGAAGGAAAAATCTCTTTGCCTCTGTAAGTGCCAGGAATACAAAAATAAAGTACACTACATGTATTTAATCCCTTTAGTTCCTTTACAGATGTGGATGAATGATGTGAAATATAACCAAGTGTTAAATCAGACTTTAGTTCCACCTGGAGTAAATCCACAAGCTACCCTGCAGTATACAAAGTCATTCAAACTAGCTGCACCTTTACCAGCTTTGAGAACACTTTCATGATCAATCATTATAAAACATATCATATATATTATTCTGAAATGGACCAATCTGCACAATGACTACTTTTACTGTCGCTACTTTCACTATATTTTGATGAGAATACTTTTCTACTTTTACTTGAGGAACATTTTGAATGCAGGACTTTTACTGAAACAGAGTATTCCTACACTCTGGTACTTCTACTTTTACTCAAGTACAAGATCTGAGTACTTCTACATTTACTCAAGTACAGATCTGAGTACTTCTTCACCTCTTCACACCTTCCACAGTGTTTTAGTTCCTGATGATCCTCACTAACTCCCTCTGGTAAACGTCTCAGTTCGCTGCTCACACGAAGATTAAAGCCCCGAGTCTTAAATCCATTTGCATGAAACGAGTGGCAGTAAATGAGTCTGATGGAAGAGCGCTTCCCTCAAACAGAAAAGGCCTTCAGTGATTAGCCTGCACGTTTCTTTAATGAGAAGACAGAAGAAGGAGAAGTGATTAGCCTTGATGCTAAACACAAACACACATGTTTCTGCTCTTTAACAACGACTCTTAAGGCAAACAGAGCTTTGCTTAATGGTGAGAGGACCAGAGAGGGCAAGAGTACACACATCCTTTACTCAAGTAGAAGTACACACATCCTTTACTCAAGTAGAAGTACACACATCCTTTACTCAAGTAGAAGTACAGATACTCGTGTTTAAAAATACTCTGGTGAAAGTAGAAGTACTGACTAAACTTCTTTACTCAAGTAAAAGTAAAGAAGTACGGGCTTTGAAATGTACTTCAGTAAAAAGTACCCATAACTAGCAGCTGTTTTAAAGTGTACCTGACCTCCCTTTATATTAATAGAACAATAATGTCATTGTTAGCTAATGAATGTTTCCATGCTGAACAACGGCAACATGACAACGTTTTCATTGGTCCCTCTTCTTTAGAGAAGACCAGGAAATGATGGATACACGGATCGTGTTCAAATCAATAGGCATGCAATGACTCTAAATAATAATGATCACGCCACCAAACACACATTCAAACTAAAGGAACCAGCCTGTTTGGAAAATGGAAGAAGTAGAAAGTTCAGGTATTTGGGTTCAACATGGAAGAAGTAGAAAGTTCAGGTATTTGGGTTCAACATGTAAGAAGTAGAAAGTACAGGTATTTGGGTTCAACATGTAAGAAGTAGAGAGTACAGGTATTTGTGTTCAACATGTAAGATGTCAAAGTAAAAAGTCGTCAGAAAAATAAGTAGTGGAGTAAAGTACTGATACCAGAAACATGTACTTAAGTACAGTAACGAAGTATTTGTACTCCACTACTTCCCACCTCTGAGAGGACACACAGAGAGAAGGTGAATAAGAGATGTTGATGCCAATAAGAAACTGATGGAGAGATGAAGTTATGAGCGGTTATTAATGAGGCTGCAGATTAGTGTGTGGAGGTCAGGCTGTGCTGATTACATTATTAATGAGGTTATTAATGAGGTCATTAATGAGGTCATTAATGAGGGCAGGGGAACTCAGGCATGAAATAACAGAGGAGATAACAGGTGGGCATAAGAAAGGGGCTTTTCTGATCATTTCCAGGTTCATATTCAAGTGGTTCTACTGTGAGGGTCATTTTCTCATAGACTTCTATGCAATCTACCCTGCTTTATCCTCTACTTTACCCTTAATGGGACCATCAATTACTAAACAAACACCATGCTGTATTGGAGAAGACTTTAAACTAAAGATTGAGACTATGTACTCATTAGGAAAATCCATCCATCCATCCATCTTCTCCGCTTATCCGTGGTCGGGTCGCGGAGGTAGCAGTTCCAGCAGAGAGCCCCAAACGTTCCTTTCCCCTCATCAACCAGCTCTGACTGGGGGATCCCAAGGCGCTCCCAGGCCAGCCAAGAGATATAATCCCTCCACCTGGTCCTAGGTCTACCCCTCGGTCTCTTCCCAACTGGACATTAGGAACATTTTAATTGATAATAAATCAAGAGAGAAGTAGGGTCATTTTTTCCTAGACTTCTATATAATCTCCTCTAAAGAGTACCCTGCATG
>CM062274.1:34039891-34087391 GCA_031216635.1 Dissostichus eleginoides
CTTTTTGTGATTCAGTTTCTCAGTAATCCTTTCCTCTGGCTCTCTCTCCTCCACCGGCCTGTTGTGCTCTGAGAGGAAACAGAGCACCATGGGAACTCACTATTTAAATCACTATTTAAATCATTGGAGGCTCACAGAGTGCTGCAGTTTGCCAGATTTGATCTCTTTTCTAGATTCAATCCCACCTCTTGTGCGTGCTTCTTGCTAAAACAGGTGATATTTAAAGACTGGAAGTCACCAGCAGGCTGCAAGCTCATAGTTTGAACTGTCAACATAACATGGGAACATCCTGAATCTTTTGACTCAACTGGACTGTTTTTGTGTGAATTGTGTCGTTGTTTTTTCTGTTTTGTCGTGGTAGGACTACTTCAATCACATGTGGACCGAGGTGGGAAGTAGTGGAGTACAAATACTTCGTTACTGTTCTTAAGTACATTTCTCTGGTATCAGTACTTTACTCCACTACTTATTTTTCTGAAGACTTTTTACTTTTACTTCTTACATTTTGAACACAAATACCTGAACTTTCTACTTCTGACATGTTTAAAACAGGCTGGTTCCTTTAGTTTTCATCTGTGTTTCATTACATTTATTACATAATACACATATCAGACATGTAACAGTGAATACAGAACATTAGGGGGAAGTGTCTCGCACAAGGACACAAAGTTATGGGTACTTTTTACTTAAGTACATTTTGAAGCTCATTCTTCTGTACTTTGACTTGAGTAAAGAAGTTTAGTCAGTACTTCTTAAACACCAGTATCTGTACTTCTACTTGAGTAAAGGATGTGTAAAGGAAAATTGTGTTTAGTAGATTATTTCTTTGTTAATAAATACTGCTGCTACTTCTTGTGTGTGTGTGTGTGTGAGTGTGTGTATGTGTGAGTGTGTGTGTGAGTGTATGTGTGAGTGTGTGTGTGAGTGTGTGTGTGTGTGTGTGTGTGTGAGTGTGTGTGAGTGTGTGTGTGAGTGTGTGTGTGTGTGTGTGTGAGTGTGTGTGAGTGTGTGTGTGAGTGTGTGTGTGAGTGTATGTGTGAGTGTGTGTGTGAGTGTGTGAGTGTGTGTGTGTGTGTGTGTGAGTGTGTGTGTGTGTGTGTGTGTGTGTATGTGTTTAATTAGGGTAGCATTGATCTTTGTGGGCTTTATTGGTTGTTATAAAACATATGTTACTTAACAAAAGAAATGTGCTACCAGCTGATCTTCAGAGGCGCAGAACTCCTATCGATTTTTTCCTGGATTGACGTTAATTTCCTCTTCCTCCTTCCTCTTCCTCCTTCCTCTTAATCTTCCTCCTCCTCTTCCTCTCTCTAGGTTTTTGAATCAGACAGCAGGTTAAAGTCTCTCCTCTTCTTCACTTCACACTCTCTAACTCCCTCTCTCCTCTCTCCTCTCTCCTCTCTCCTCTTCTTCACTTCTCACTCTCTAACTCCCTCTCTCCTCTCTCCTCTCTCCTCTTCTTCACTTCACACTCTCTAACTCCCTCTCTCCTCTCTCCTCTCTCCTCTCTCCTCTCTCCTCTTCTTCACTTCTCACTCTCTAACTCCCTCTCTCCTCTCCTCTCTCCTCTTCTTCACTTCACACTCTCTAACTCCCTCTCTCCTCTCTCCTCTCTCCTCTCTCCTCTTCTTCACTTCTCACTCTCTAACTCCCTCTCTCCTCTCTCCTCTCTCCTCTTCTTCACTTCACACTCTCTAACCCTCTCCTCCTCTCTCCTCTCTCCTCTTCTTCACTTCACACTCTCTAACTCCCTCTCTCCTCTCTCCTCTTCTTCACTTCTCACTCTCTAACTCCCTCTCTCCTCTCTCCTCTCTCCTCTTCAAATCAAATCAAGTTTTATTTATATAGCACATTTATATAGCACATTTATATAATGATTTTTGGTCGAGCCAAAGTGCTGTACATATAATAAAAAAGTACCCTACAGTAAAAACATTTTACAGCAAATACAACAGCACAGTTAGTGCAGAATAGCAGTATGAGAAAAATGACCCCCTCTGTCCTTAGACCCTCACATCGTACAAGGAAAAACTTCCAGAGAAAAAACCCACAGTTTAAAGGGAAAAAATGGGAGAAACCTCAGGGAGAGCAACAGAGGAGGGATCCCTCTCCCAGGACGGATAGACGTGCAATAGATGCCGTGTGTAAATCGAAGAGATAATACATTCTACAGCGTAGGTAGACCAAATGTTTGGAAATGCATGTGTCTATAATAAGAAGACGAATCCACGAAGATGTCAAAAACAATCCTGTGGGAGCCATCAGGGAAGCAGCATGACGAGACCCAGGCAGGACCGCAGAGACACGCCCAGCCACGACCCGAAGTCCACGATTTAATCCGGAACTCAGGATAGAGGATCCAGGGCACACGACCACAGCAGACCGGATCAGACACGGCTCCGGGTCCCGGCGTAGATGTAGACACAAAACACAGATTTGGGGGAAGCTGGGATTAATCGGAACATGAGAATACACAGACACAGACAGACAGAAGGAAGAAAGAAGAATAAGCACTCCCTTAGGATAGGTTGAGGGAAAAGGGTAGCAAGTAAGAGAGTAAGAAACAGAGGTGGAGAGGCAAAACGCAGGGAGCAAGGTCCCCACTGGTGCCTTAGTTGGGATTGATGAGAGGTAAGGAGGTAAGCTGTGAATACGGTCATAACACTCCCTCTTCTTCACTTCTCACTCTCTAACTCCCTATCCTCCTCTCTCCTCTCTCCTCTTCTTCACTTCACACTCTCTAACTCCCTCTCTCCTCTCTCCTTCTCTCTTCTTCACTTCACACTCTCTAACTCCCTCTCTCCTCTCTCCTCTTCCTCTTCTTCACTTCACACTCTCTAACTCCCTCTCTCTCTCTCCTCTCTCCTCTTCTTCACTTCACACTCTTTAACTCCCTCTCCTCCTCTCTTCTGTGGATCTTTCCTCGCAGACAGACTCTTGTGTTTCAAAGCTCTCTCTCTCTTTTTAGACGTGCATCTGTGCAGGATGAGATTTACTTAAAAGATTAAGATCTGTTTCTTCTCTCCAAATAAATCCACATCTCTTCAGTTTTAAAGCAAACGCTGCCTTTAAATCCTCAGATTCAGAAGCAAGAGTCACATGGAGCCAAACCCAGGACATCTGTTTTGATTTACTCTCTCCGTCGCCTGTCTGTCACATTTGGATTTTCTATCAATGCTTTTTCTATCTTTAGCCACTTTGACCGTTGCTGCTGAAGCTAACTACTAGCAGAGTAATTATATAATGATTGATTGATATATATTGATTATCAGGAGCAGAAAGGTGCACCTGAATTGAGAAAACTCAGTAAAATCTACATTTAAGACGGCTCCAATCCATCACAAATCATGACAATTCAGTTTCTGATAGAATATCTTTAAAAGATCTAAAACATAAGTCCTATCCCTTGTTACCTTTAAGATCTTGACACATAGACATGAATGCCTCTCTGCTTATACTTTTTACTTTCTTTCCCTTTGGGGAGTGCATTTACGTAGACACGTTGTGCCTCTTTTGTCCCTCTTCACTTGTGTCCCTGTCCCCTTCTCATCATTTCCACCCTATTCTAAGGGGAAGCATTTACGCAATGTGGTGCCTTTTCATTTCAGTTTCTTACTTTGTATTTCTTCACCCCTTTCCCTCAAACTATTTTAGGAGAGTGCATTTACGTAGACACGTTGTGCCTCTCTTCCTCTGTTTCTTACTTCTCTCTTCCTACCCCTGTTCCTCAGACCTATCCTAAGGGAGTAGACACGTTCTGCCTCTCTTTCTCCGAGGATCAAAGTTCATATGGCGAGGGATTCCTTTGAGCGACATGCGCCGGCCCGTGCCTTACCTTGGACTTCTAATAGAACTGCTCGGGTCTTGATAAATTGAGTGGGGAAGTTCAGGAGATATCCGTAGATTAGACACATAGAATGCACAAGACAATATATTACTTTTACATACTTCACAGTATTTATTTCACTATAAGAGTGGCTGTGAGTGAAGAGGAGCCGTATGGGAATGTTTTTTTTAGAGAGGGTAGGAAGAAAGGAGTTTTCCTGGCCGATGAAACCAGAATGTATTTGTCGCACAACATTTAAACTTCCGTTGTTTTTAACCTAAACTTTGACTTAGTTATTACGTGACTTTGCTCTTTCTTTAGATATTGTAACCCAACCTTTTCCTCACCTAAACCTCCAACGTTTCCTGTACCTACTAAGTAGATCCCATGAAATTGTCTATAATCTTTATCTTGAAAAGACCGAGTGCATGTAACGAGCGCAAATGGAAACGGGTTGTTGTAAATTCCTAGGAGAATGCACGAATAACTCTTCATAAGATAACTGTTGGTAAAATACTGAATGTACTCCTTCAATCTGAGAGTCACATGATATCAAAGGTATCCCAACTGTAGCTCTGTACATGACAGGATGTTTGATTACCTAGAAGAGCATCAGGACTGTTTTAGGCATATGATAGCTATGTGATTAACATGATGATTCAGCCTCTATGGAGATAGACATATGACAAGCATGATCATTTCTGACGTGGAGCTAATCTGAAGTAAACATTGAATACTGCTTTCTATTCCTCCATCTTGTGACTGTGTAACTCCCTCTCTTGGATATCAGCATGTGAAGGACACTGTTCAGGAACTAGTTGATGCTCTGTATGTGATGACTACTTCCATTCTGGAGAGGATCACAAATACATGGATCCTGAGATTGAAGCTCAAGCCGGGGACCAGGGATTATTCAAATGTTTAAGTATTCAAAAAAAGTCATACATTTGCGATTTTTGAGAAAAAGTCAGATTTTTTAGATTTTTTAGAAAAAGTCAGATTTTTTTAGATTTTTTCGAAAAAGTCAAAATTTGAAGATTTTTGAGAAAAAGTCAGAACTTTGAGAAAAACTCATTCTTTTTGATTTTTGAGAAAAAGTCAGAATTTCGAGATTTTTGAGAAAAATACCAACAAATTCGTTTTGACTACTTCCATTCTTGAGAGGATCAGAAATACATGGATCCTGAGATTGAAGATCAAGCCGGTGACCAGTGAGATCTTTCTAACACTATCATAGGATGAAATGGTAGAATCCCTCCTGTGTGTGATGCACATCTTCCAGAATTAACACAGATCTTATTTATGCATGTTGAACCCTGGTAGGAAACTGCTGTGAGTCTAATTGTCCGGACGCATCAGCAGACTTCCTGTCGGCAGCTCGTGATAAAGTGATTACATGCTGACGTGACTGCGGCACACGTGAACAACAGCATGGAGCAAATGGCATCTTGAAGGTTAAATAGATTAAACTCGACTGAGACATTTATATTGAGGATGTTCTGGAGGAAAGCCCTCTGACAGTTTGAGGCTTTAATAATCTGAGCTCACATTTTACCCCGAGAAGTAGGGCAGTGTAACATCAAGAGTTATATAAGACCTTTGTTTCTGTGAGGCAGTGAGCAAAGATAACCTGGTTCTACACTGCGTCGAATGCACCATTTATTTTATATTTTAAGTGTTGCATAGTTTAAGGAACCGGGATCTTTACATTTTCATTGCCTAAATTGCACTGTACCTATAGTGCATATGAAAATAAAGCCTTTGAGTGTTTTGCAAAGAAAAAGAAGGGATGTGTTTTATCTCTAATATAAGTGTGTTTTATCTCTAATATAAGTGTGTTTTATCTCTAAAATAAGTGTGTTTTATCTCTAAAATAAGTGTGTTTTATCTCTAAAATAAGTGTGTTTTATCTCTAATATAAGTGAGTTTTATCTCTAATATAAGTGTGTTTTATCTCTAATATAAGTGTGTTTTATCTCTAAAATAAGTGTGTTTTATCTCTAAAATAAGTGTGTTTTATCTCTAATATAAGTGAGTTTTATCTCTAATATAAGTGAGTTTTCTCTCTAGTATCTCAGTGTTTTAAATGTGTGTGTAGGAAGTATTTCTCTTCCTCTCCGGCCTGCAGCAGCGTTCTGTGTATTGCTTGTTTACAGTGTAACATCACTATAATTGGCTAATCATGTAAATATGAGTGATATTTCTTTGAGTTGTATATAGTGTTAACTTCCTGCTTTAAGCTCCTCTGCTGCTCCATTAGCGCGGCTCTAATTCTGCTCATGATGTTTGAGGCAAAGTGTGTGAAGCTTCTGATAAACTGTGACCTCTTCCTCTGCTGCTAAACCTTCTTTCTCCTCGTGCATACATTAAACAGCTGGTACTTTATGGAGATTAGCTCTGCAGTAACGTCTGTGTGCAGAAACTCAGGTTTCTCATCCAATCAGATCTGCTTTCAGATCTGATGCGAGGGGCTTTACCATGACAGAAACTGTGATGATGCACAATGAAATCAGTCATGTACACACACACACACACACACACACACACACTCACCACACACACACACACACACACACACACACACACGTATTCTGAATCTGGATCAGCTGAAAGAGGAAAGAAAAAGGAGGAAATATCCAGATGTGTGTGTATAGACCCAGACTCAGTGCTGCTGTTTCCTCTGCAAGGTGTTTTGTCTTTTTTCCATTAATAAATAATTGTTTATTTCTCTTAAAACATGTAGTCCTTTCCAAACGAGATTACAAGACAAAGCTAGTTCACTTATAGAGTTGATTTCAAGGCATTTTAAAGTGCGTTATGAAAACCCTGAAAAGCACTAAGAGATGTGAGATGCAGTTTCACTCCTGTAGTGTGCATGTAGTGTGCATGTAGTGTGCATGTAGTGTGCATGTAGTGTGCATGTAGTATGCATGTAGTGTGCATGTAGTGTGCATGTAGTGTGCATGTAGTGTGCATGTAGTGTGCATGTAGTGTGCATGTAGTATGCATGTAGTGTGCATGTAGTGTGCATGTAGTGTGCATGTAGTGTGCATGTAGTGTGCATGTAGTGTGCATGTAGTGTGCATGGTGAGTTCTATTTGATCAGATTAGCCAGTGCCAAAGAACCATTTCCATTATATGTAAATGTAATGGACATTAAAGTATTCTGAATAGACCCAGACTCGGTGAAGAACAGCTGTTTCCTCTGCAAGATATTTAGTCTTCTTCCCATTAACATTCAATTTTAATATTTCTGTATCTGCAAAAACATTTAGCCCTTTCCAAACGAGACTACAAGACAAGGCGAGTTCACTTACAGAGCCGATTATTTCTTTTGATTATAGCCGAGTATGTCTGTGTGTATTAGTGTGTGTCAGTGTTTTTACAGTGTGTATTAGTGTGTGTCAGACTTAATTAGTGTGTGTCAGACTTAATTAGTGTGTATTAGTGTGTGTCAGTGTTTATTAGTGTGTGTAGAGTGTGTGTGAGAGTATGTCATTTAGCCATTTCTAAACGAGACTACAAGACAATACGAGTTCACTTACAGAGCCGATTATTTCAACACGAGGCATTTTATATTTCAAAGTGCATAAAACACTTATTTTAGACGTGCATATGTTTACATGCATATACATCCATTGCTGTGTATGAGGCTCACTGCTCGGGCATTACTTTCTCTTTGTACATATAACCACTACAAACCATTGTTTGATTTGTGTATGCATACATTTTGCTTTCCATTTCTAAATGACAAACCCTGCTTATGCATTGATCGTTCATCTGAAAAAGTCATAAGAATGCAAACAAACAAACTAAAATACAATAATAAAGGTATAAAATACAACATATATGACATTTTGCACACATCAGGAATCTTCTCATTATGTTCGGTGGTACATTTCAACAACTTTTGGTTAAAAATCCAACAAAAAACGGTATTTATTGAGAAACTACCGTACTGAAATGATGAGGCCAACATTTGAGCAATCTTAGATCTTTGGTGTCTCTCAGGACACTAAATGTTAGACGTGGGAATTTACTCTGAGTTTATTTTCCATGAAGAGTATCTAACCCACATCTAACCCGCCGTGTGTATCTGATGCCTGTCCGTCATTTTCTGTGTCGAGGGTTTTAAAAAAAACTGAGACGAGCTCTAATGGAAGTTCCTGAACACGGAGGAAACACAGAAATAAAATTCTCACATTTTTCCCCGAGGAGGCGAGCGTGCGTTCAGGAAACAGTCAGAGAAATAGTGATATGGACGGAAAACTGAAATACTCCACTACCAGCTAAAGGCATGCATTTGGTGTATGTGCAATAAAATATAGATATTTGTCAAGTTTCTCAGAAATACAGACCTGTTTTTAGCTTTGTGACGATGCATTTTGCAGCTGATGCACGAGGCTTTTTAAAGAGACACATCTCTTTTGTTCTTCATTAAGTTTTCTTCAAACTTGAAACTAAATATTTCTGTTTTTAAAGATCTACATAGTGAGTGTAGCATTTCCCTCCGAGTAATGGTCGAAGACTTGACTGATGATATTGTAGCGACCCGGTATAGGGTGCTGTGTGGGTCACTCAAGCATCCCCCGTCTCTCTGCCAATCACAGAGCTGCAGTCATGCTGGTCGGTGTGCGGGCCTGTGGTTGGGGGAGCAGAGGGGGAGGGCTGGAGAGTGTGTGACGTTGACCCCGCTGTGTTGTGTGTGTTAGGGTGTGGAGTACTAGAGTGACGTTGACCCTGCTGTGCTGTGTGTGTGTTAGTGAGTGGAGTACTAGAGTGACGTTGAACCTGCTGTGTTGTGTGAGTTAGTGAGTGGAGTACTAGAGTGACGTTGAACCTGCTGTGTTGTGTGAGTTAGTGAGTGGAGAACTAGAGTGACGTTGAACCTGCTGTGTTGTGTGTGAGTTAGTGAGTGGAGTACTAGAGTGACGTTGACCCTGCTGTGTTGTGTGTGAGTTAGTGAGTGGAGTACTAGAGTGATGTTGAACCTGCTGTGTTGTGTGAGTTAGTGAGTGGAGTACTAGAGTGACGTTGAACCTGCTGTGTTGTGTGTGAGTTAGTGAGTGGAGTACTAGAGTGACGTTGACCCTGCTGTGTTGTGTGTGAGTTAGTGAGTGGAGTACTAGAGTGACGTTGACCCTGCTGTGTTGTTTGAGTTAGTGAGTGGAGAACTAGAGTGACGTTGAACCTGCTGTGTTGTGTGAGTTAGTGAGTGGAGTACTAGAGTGACGTTGACCCTGCTGTGTTGTGTGTGAGTTAGTGAGTGGAGTACTAGAGTGACGTTGACCCTGCTGTGTTGTGTGTGAGTTAGTGAGTGGAGTACTAGAGTGACGTTGACCCTGCTGTGTTGTGTGTGAGTTAGTGAGTGGAGTACTAGAGTGACGTTGACCCTGCTGTGTTGTGTGTGAGTTAGTGAGTGGAGTACTAGAGTGACGTTGACCCTGCTGTGTTGTGTGAGTTAGTGAGTGGAGTACTAGAGTGACGTTGACCCTGCTGTGTTTGTGTGAGTTAGTGAGTGGAGTACTAGAGTGACGTTGACCCTGCTGTGTTGTGTGTGAGTTTGAGTGGAGTACTAGAGTGACGTTGAACCTGCTGTGTTGTGTGTGAGTTAGTGAGTGGAGTACTAGAGTGATGTTGAACCTGCTGTGTTGTGTGAGTTAGTGAGTGGAGTACTAGAGTGACGTTGACCCTGCTGTGTTGTGTGAGTTAGTGAGTGGAGTACTAGAGTGATGTTGAACCTGCTGTGTTGTGTGAGTTAGTGAGTGGAGTACTAGAGTGACGTTGAACTGCTGTGTTGTGTGTGAGTTAGTGAGTGGAGTACTAGAGTGACGTTGACCCTGCTGTTGTGTGTGAGTTAGTGAGTGGAGTACTAGAGTGACGTTGACCCTGCTGTGTTGTTTGAGTTAGTGAGTGGAGAACTAGAGTGACGTTGAACCTGCTGTGTTGTGTGAGTTAGTGAGTGGAGTACTAGAGTGACGTTGACCCTGCTGTGTTGTGTGAGTTAGTGAGTGGAGTACTAGAGTGACGTTGACCCTGCTGTGTTGTGTGTGAGTTAGTGAGTGGAGTACTAGAGTGACGTTGACCCTGCTGTGTTGTGTGTGAGTTAGTGAGTGGAGTACTAGAGTGACGTTGACCCTGCTGTGTTGTGTGTGAGTTAGTGAGTGGAGTACTAGAGTGACGTTGACCCTGCTGTGTTGTGTGTGAGTTAGTGAGTGGAGTACTAGAGTGACGTTGACCCTGCTGTGTTGTGTGTGAGTTAGTGAGTGGAGTACTAGAGTGACGTTGACCCTGCTGTGTTGTGTGTGAGTTAGTGAGTGGAGTACTAGAGTGACGTTGAACCTGCTGTGTTGTGTGTGAGTTAGTGAGTGGAGTACTAGAGTGATGTTGAACCTGCTGTGTTGTGTGAGTTAGTGAGTGGAGTACTAGAGTGACGTTGACCCTGCTGTGTTGTGTGAGTTAGTGAGTGGAGTACTAGAGTGACGTTGACCCTGCTGTGTTGTGTGTGAGTTAGTGAGTGGAGAACTAGAGTGACGTTGACCCTGCTGTGTTGTGTGTGTTAGGGTGTGGAGTACTAGAGTGACGTTGACCCTGCTGTGTTGTGTGAGTTAGTGAGTGGAGTACTAGAGTGACGTTGACCCTGCTGTGTTGTTTGAGTTAGTGAGTGGAGTACTAGAGTGACGTTGAACCTGCTGTGTTGTGTGAGTTAGTGAGTGGAGTACTAGAGTGATGTTGACCCTGCTGTGTTGTGTGTGAGTTAGTGAGTGGAGTACTAGAGTGACGTTGACCCTGCTGTGTTGTGTGTGAGTTAGTGAGTGGAGTACTAGAGTGACGTTGACCCTGCTGTGTTGTGTGTGTTAGTGAGTGGAGTACTAGAGTGACGTTGACCCTGCTGTGTGTGTGTGAGTTAGTGAGTGGAGTACTAGAGTGACGTTGACCCTGCTGTGTTGTGTGTGAGTTAGTGAGTGGAGTACTAGAGTGACGTTGACCTGCTGTGTTGTGTGTGAGTTAGTGAGTGGAGTACTAGAGTGACGTTGACCTGCTGTGTTGTGTGAGTTAGTGAGTGGAGTACTAGAGTGACGTTGACCCTGCTGTGTTGTGTGTGTTAGTGAGTGGAGTACTAGAGTGACGTTGACCCTGCTGTGTTGTGTGAGTTAGTGAGTGGAGTACTAGAGTGACGTTGACCTGCTGTGTTGTGTGTGAGTTAGTGAGTGGAGTACTAGAGTGACGTTGAACCTGCTGTGTTGTGTGTGAGTTAGTGAGTGGAGAACTAGAGTGACGTTGAACCTGCTGTGTTGTGTGAGTTAGTGAGTGGAGTACTAGAGTGACGTTGAACCTGCTGTGTTGTGTGAGTTAGTGAGTGGAGTACTAGAGTGACGTTGACCCTGCTGTGTTGTGTGTGAGTTAATGAGTGGAGTACTAGAGTGACGTTGACCCTGCTGTGTTGTGTGAGTTAGTGAGTGGAGAACTAGAGTGACGTTGAACCTGCGACCTGTAACCTGTGACCTATGAACCTGTATTTGTATGCTACCAAAGGAGCTATTAAACCTAAGAACTTGAGGCCTGTTTCCGACTCCTATTGTGGAACATTACATTATGAATGTATTGAAATCTCCAATATCAACGTAAGAACTTTAAAGACACAAAATAACAAATACATTTAGGCTCCATCCGTATTAGAATCACTTTAGCATACTACCAAAAGTGAACTGCAAACAGCCAGCAAAGCTACAAAACAGCATATAAACGAATTAGGACACAACCTACATTTGTATATTATAGTTAATACCAACATTGTGCCTCTTCGGGGGGTGCTAACACTTAAACATAAACTTTATCCTTTACTTTCTCCGTCTTTATATGTAGATATTACTTCTCTCCGTTAATCTCCGCTCCTTTTCTCCGTCACGTTGTTTCCATAGCAACAACAACTTCCTGTCAACAGCGCTAACTCTTCTTCAAAATAAAAGCATCTAAATAAAACAGGAAGTTAACCTATAGTAACAAAAACAATGTAATATCCTTTTCAGTTTCACAGAACACAAATTGGGTTATTTACAAGCGGCAAACTCTGGGGCAGAGCCGGGAGGCCAATAAGGAAGTGCCACAAACTGCAGTTCATCTATTGGCCGATAGGGGATGGCTGCAGAAAGGAGCAATTTCCATAGACCCCCATGTTAAAATGCCTGACTTTACAGCAGAAATAAACATGTTTCTAGCCCTGGATGCAATAAAACGTATTCTGGATAGAGTTAGATTCCACCTTCATGAAAATGGATTGGGGAGTGAATTGTTTTATAACGCACCCCTTTTAGTTATATTAGATCTTAACGTTTTTGCATAAATGAGGGCGTGGTCACTTTGATGGACAGGTCTCTGCGGTGAGTGCTGCTTCTAGCTTTCTGTCCCTCTGCTAGTTCCGTTAGCTCTGTTAGCTCCAGGATGCTACAGGGGCTCAGATGCGAGGCTGATCAGGGGAACACAACTTGAACTCGGACGTGTTTGTTGTGTTGGTGCCTGGTGGAGTATTATCTTATGCCGCCTCGGCTCCGCCTCTTTGCCCTTATTTGGATCAGGCCGGAGCAGGCGGGAGTTAGACTCTGACGTCACTGTCGAGACGGCAGCGGCCGACTCCGCCTACCAAGGGCTTCTCAGCAACTCTGCAGAAACCTATGGGTGACGTCACGGACACTACGTCCATTTATATATACAGTCTATGATTATTTACAGTGAGTAGAAACCACCCAACGACAGGAAGTCAAAGTGTTCAGACTTATTTTTGAGTATTCTGGCTTTTCACAGGATTTGCTGACAAAAATAAATGTATAAATAACAGTTGTTTTTGGAAAATGTCTAAAAAAAAATAAACCATATATTTCAGTTTTTACATATTTCATTACGGTTCACAGACAGAAATTCCCAATTTGGCGTCAATAAAGTATCTTATCTTTTACCTTGGTTGCTGATTGGCTAATGGTTACACAAGCCAAAACATCGTTATGACATCATAAAGAGTCCAAAATCTGATCAGCTCATTTTCAGACAGGGTTTTATAGAAATGGATCAGGAGAAAAAGAGAGAGAATCTTTGTTCCTGAAACTTTCAGAGTCTCTTTACACAGAGGGGACACATGTTGATGTAGAAGAGACATGAAGAAGAGGGGACACATGTTGATGTAGAAGAGACATGAAGAAGGGGGGACACATGTTGATGTAGAAGAGACATGAAGAAGAGGGGACACATGTTGATGTAGAAGAGACATGAAGGAGAGGGGACACATGTTGATGTAGAAGAGACATGAGGGAGAGGGGACACATGTTGATGTAGAAGACACATGAAGAAGAGGAGACACATGTTGATGTAGAAGAGACATGGAGAAGAGGGGACACATGTTGATGTAGAAGAGACATGAAGAAGCGGGGACACATGTTGATGTAGAAGAGACATGAGGGAGAGGGGACACATGTTGATGTAGAAGACACATGAAGAAGAGGGGACACATGTTGATGTAGAAGAGACATGAGGGAGAGGGGACACATGTTGATGTAGAAGACACATGAAGAAGAGGGGACACATGTTGATGTAGAAGAGACATGAAGGAGAGGGGACACATGTTGATGTAGAAGAGACATGAGGAGAGGGGACACATGTTGATGTAGAAGACACATGAAGAAGAGGGGACACATGTTGATGTAGAAGAGACATGGAGAAGAGGGGACACATGTTGATGTAGAAGAGACATGAAGAAGTGGGGACACATGTTGATGTAGAAGAGACATGAGGGAGAGGGGACACATGTTGATGTAGAAGAGACATGAAGAAGAGGGGACACATGTTGATGTAGAAGAGACATGAAGAAGAGGGGACACATGTTGATGTAGAAGAGACATGAAGAAGAGGGGACACATGTTGATGTAGAAGAGACATGGAGAAGAGGGGACACATGTTGATGTAGAAGAGACATGAAGAAGAGGGGACACATGTTGACGTAGAAGAGACAGGAAGAAGAGGGGACACATGTTGACGTAGAAGAGACATGATGAGTGGATTTTGCAGAATAGGTGACCTTTAAGATTTGAACTCAAATCCACAAACACTGTCCTGCTGCTACAAATCCTCACATGTGGATAAATCCGTATCTTAAAACAGTCCCAAACTTGTTTGATAAACACAATAAAGACATTGGAATTCTTTGAAAATATGAAACGTTATATATTTAACATCGTTAGTAGGAATTTGCCACATATTTTTTTTGGGACACATTGATGGTTTTAGACAGGGTTTGTTAGCAATAAGACACATGTAGAAAAGGGTTCAAATATATATAATTTTGATTTACACACCTCCCTTCTGCTCCAAATACTCACTGGTGACTAATTGTGGATTAACTAAAAATAGTCCCCAACAAATCCGATATTCACTCCTGTTAGTCGGATGAATGCACAGCTATGTTAGGAAATTTTTTAAACTATAAATAATACATTTATGTCATCAGTGGGTGTTGGATTTTGTCGACAAATTTAGAAAAACACCAGAATAATCCTCCAACAAAAGACCCGTTTAATCACCCGGCTGCTCACACGCTTTTTCCTAAAATCAGGGGAAATATTTTAGGATTTTCGCACTTAGTTTCCTCTCTTCGCTCTCAGCTCTCACACATTTCAGTTTCTAATCATCGGCATTGTTTCCTCTCTTTGTGTCGGCCGTCATCATTTAATTTGAACTCGACAGAGACTCAGAGAGAAGAAGAAGAAAAAGAGGCACTTTAGTAATTGTGAGTAATTTTGCTGCCTCTTCTCTCTCCTCTTTTGTTCTGCTGTCAGGAAACCAACTCAAAAAAACTTTAATAAGACGTTAGCGGTAATTAGCTGCTTGTGTTTCAGCTCCGAGAGAGCTAGAAAATAAACACATATCTCAGCGTGTTTTTCACAAGAATCACACAAACATGATCAACACAAATTAGAGGGACATATTTTTAACATCTGCCTAAAAACAGGCTTAGAGGAGAAAGAAACCACTTAGTAGATCCTGTAGTATTTTTGACTTTTTGATTTAATTATCCAGAATATTTCTATTGTTTTGTTTATTGTTTATATTTGATATAATATTTTTCATTTCATTTTTCATTGTTAATTCTCTTTTCCACTTTTTAAAGTATTTAAAGTATTTATATTTTAATGTCTGAACACACTTCTGCTTCTGTGACAAAATAATTTCCCAAATTGGGATCAATAAAGTATCTCTATCTATCTATCTATCTATCTGTCCGTCCGTCCGTCCGTCCGTCCCTGCCTGCCTGCCTGCCTGCCTGCCTGCCTGTCTGCCTGCCTGCCTGCCTGCCTGCCTGCCTGCCTGCCTGCCTGCCTGCCTGCCTGCCTGCCTGCCTGCCTGCCTGCCTGCCTGCCTGCCTGCCTGCCTGCCTGCCTGCCTGCCTGCCTGCCTGCCTGCATGCCTGCCTACCTACCTTTTTTTTTCACATTGATCCGTCTGCATATCAACGTATTAAGAGTTTATATAAACCACAGGCTTGATTATGCTCCTTGTAGTTTCTGAGATTGAATGAAAAATAAATACAAATTCACCAAAAAAAACCAACATATTTTTCGTCAAAAGTCAAACCGTTTATATACGGACATCATAGACTTTCAAAATAAGAGTGAAAATCGATAACATCTGTTACATTTATGAAGGATGATATCATGTGCAATTTTATTTTGAAAATTGAAGCACCCTTATTTAGAAAATGTATGAAGTAGGATGTCAGATCGATGCATTCTTACTTTGAAAATCTGAGGTACCTCTACCCTTATTTGAACTAAATGAAGTTTAATCTTCTTTTACTTTGAAAAATAAGAAAAGGCAATTTTTGCTTACATTGTATCTGTCTCCAGATTCAGAGGAATGCTTTGATGTTATCGGTGTGTGTGTGTGTGTGTGTGTGTGACTGTGTGTGTGACTGTGTGTGTGTGTGTGTGTGTGTGTGTGTGTGTTCTTGGCCTCAGCTTCATCTTCAGACATTTCTTCTTCTCTCTCTTATGTCCTCGTCTTCCTCCCCTCGACCTTCCCTTCCCTCTCGGGGGAACTCATTTTCTCCGTTTCCACTTCTCTTTGAATGAATTATTTTCACTTTTCTTTGCTTTTCAACAAAGCTTTGTTTGAACCTTCAACTAACGCTTTCACCCCGAGCCCCATGAAGTCTTCTGGGAAACACTGAATATGAAGATGTGTGTGAAACCCAAATGTCCCAATCGTTTAGAACAGACATTATAAAAGGACTTCACACTGATAGCCCACAAAGACCGATTAATACGCTACTCAGAAAGTCCAAAGGCAAAAGAAAGCCACAAAATATAAACTATAAACAGGCGATCGTCCCCCAATTGAGTAGAAACCAAACAGAGAAGCATCTTACCATCAGAAATCCTTTAAAATCTATTTATCAACTTAGTTTTTAAGTGGTTTTAGTAAGCACAAAAAGCAGCAAAATAATATCTTGATGAATTTCTTATAAATGTACTTCGATTGTTTGTAAAATTATACATCTGCATTTTCATGTGCCCAGTTCTGTGTTTGACAAAAGTGAAAATCAATAAAAACAGTTGATTCATTTCTTATTTATACAATTCACATTTTCACATATCTTAATTTTAGCCTTTGCAGACCATTTACATGCACTAAAACCTATAGAACACACTATAGGGATGGGAGCACCCCAAAAAAGAATAATAGGACCTCTTTTAATATTTGCTCAAGTCTTTAATAAAGGAACATGCATACAAATATTTATCTTAAAAGATAAACATCAATTATGAATTCTAAAAATTAACTTGCTGTATGGAATCAGTGTGTGTGTGTGTGTGTGTGTGTGTGTGTTGAAGCCTGCAGCAGCTGTGATTCCCTGTATGACTCACTGCATTTATCAGTGTGTGTAATTATCTTTTCACTAAAGCTCCACTGAAGCATTTTATTAGAGTCACATTAAAATGAGTAAACACATGTTTCTGTTTCTGTGTCATCAGAGAGGAGAGGCTTTTTAATGTGCGTTTGTTTGATTATCACTGACTTTTATAACGGTGGAAGGTCACTATGGGTTGGACGGTAACTCAAAACAATAATTAATCATCTCTCATGTCATCACATTGTGATAAAATCATATTTTGAGATATTGTCATATACGCAAAAACATCGCTTTTCTAATACATCAAGCTTTACATACTGTATAAGGAAACTGGACACCAGTAAATAAAACCATGTGTTTCTACCTTATAGGTGTACTATTGGATCTGTATTTGTATTAATGTGTGCATGTTTTTCTATGTAACCCTTTGCTGCGACGATGCACATTTCCTCTCTGTGGACGAATAAAAGTTCTCTGATTTATTCTCTCCGGCCATCCTCTTGTCTCGTTGATCACATAGAAAACTTTGGATAAAAGTCTCAGCTAAATCAAATCTATTCTCTCCCCTCATAGACTATGGCTGGCCGCTGCCCTCAAGACGACACCTTCTGTCTGAGAACATTTAGTAGCTATGGCGTGAATTTAAACTGTCAACCCAAGAAAGGAAGTTACAGTGACATATATATAATTAAAGGAGACTTACGATACATTTCTACGATAGGGTGCATGCCTTTTTATTTATTAGTTTCTCTATCTATACCGTCCCTCTTGACGATGCACATTTCCCCTCTGTGGACAAAAAGAGGATTTCAAATGTCTTCCCCTCCAGCCATCTTCTTGTCTCGTTGACAGCGGTTCTGACCAATTTGCTCCACCCCAGGCTGAAAATCGTACAGTAGAAAAGATAAAGATCAATAGAGTATCCAAGGAATAATTTGTAATCACTCATATTTTTGGTTTACTGTCCTATAGTATACATTTAAATGATTTCAAACCTGTTTTTATTTATCCTTATAATTATAAAGGTGTGCCTTGGAAATACTTGTTTACATAAATTGTGATCAACATGTTGATTACATAGAAAGATTTGGATAAAAGTCTCAGCTATATTTAACATGTTCTATCTCCCCTCATAGACTATGGCTGGCCGCTGCCCTCTGACCTCTGCCCCATGTGGATCTACCTGGATGTCCTGTTCTCCACGGCCTCCATCATGCACCTGTGCGCCATCTCTCTGGACAGGTACATCGGGATCAGGAACCCCATCCACCACAGCAGGTTCAACTCTCACACCAAGGCTAAGATCAAGATCCTCGCTGTGTGGACCATCTCTGTTGGTGAGACAAACACACACACACACACACACACACACACACATACACACACACGTGCGCGTGCGCGCACACACACACACACACACACACACACACACACACACACACATTGTGAGTACAGTTTTCATCTGAGACTAATGACACTATAGCTTTTTTGCATTTTAGTCAATGGTCGAAAAATAACATGTGTGTACGTGTGTAATTTCCTGTACTTATATCATTATGGGGACCACCTGTGCTGAACACATTACCAGGACTTCTAAAAAGTGGGGAGATTTCTAGAGAGTAAGGATGATCCTAGAAAGTGGGGACATTTAAGAAAGGTGTGGACATTGTTGGAAAGCAGAAACACATATTAAAGTAGGAGAAAGTCGGACATATGTAGAAAGCAAGGATGTTTCTGTACGGATTTAACACACACACACACACACACACACACACACACACACACACACACACACACACACACAGGGTGAACAAATTGGTGATTTTGTGGTATCATTTAAGTTCACCTGTATGTCATTTTCATGGAAAAAACTTGGTGGAATATAATAATAAGGAACAACTTTCTGATCGTAGTGAGGCCACGGTTTAACGGGATAACAGAGCTGCTTGAATGCATTTACATTCAATGCAATCAAGAAAAAAGGAACATTCATGAATCCGTGTGATTTTTACTAAATTGAAGGAACAATCAGGTTCTGATAATTGGTTTCTGGCCTCCAGCTGCTCAGGTCAATGGAGCTTGATAGAGGAAGTATAACGCAGCAGAAGTTCACATTAGCAGTACACCTCTGTTAGGAGGCCACACGCCTTGGGAGGCGTGTGGCGCAGTGGGTAGGGCGTTGTGTCCCTGAGACACTTCACCCCAAACTGCTCCTGTGGGGATTGTCCACAGTATTGAGTATGTAAGTCGCTTTGGATAAAAGCGTCTAACAAGTGACATGTAATGTAAGGTTATTAATAAAAAGAAAAAGGAACATTTTACAATATGAAAATGTATTTCAGTTTGGACCCAATGCAAGGCAGGAAAACAAACCATCAGTTATTGTTTAAAATCAAATTTCCCTAAACTTTCTGTCGCTAATTGATTTGTTGTTCTCTTTGTTTTTGTCACATTAAGCTAATTAAGATGATAAATGTTGTAGAAGGTCACTTTCGTCCAGGTGGCTTTGATTTTATCTGCTGATAGAAAGCAGGAACACTGCAGCTCGAATGATTTACAGCCGACATTACGCCGCTGATTCTACAAGATAAAACACGAGCAGAGTTTGTAATCATTGAAAAGTCATGAAAACACATAACTATGTTAAGGGACAAAAACCTTTTGTAAGGCTTAAACAAATAAGATTCTAACCTTTAATGAAAAGACCCCAGCCAGAGTAAAAGCATGAAAATGAAAGACATCGTCCTGCTGAATATTCTTTTAATGGTGGAGGTAAAAGACGCTGGAGAAAAACACACCAAAAACACATTAATGCTGCTGGGTTATTGTCAGCTGTCTTTTTAATAAATGTCTGCCATTCAGTTCTCTTAAAACCCAGGTCATGATTTTATTATATTTTCCATTAATGTGTCATACAGAAACTGTCAGAGACTCTAATCGACAAAAACAGGAAATAAAAGAAGCAGCTTCATCTATTAGCGAGGTAATGGAGCAAAGCCTGTAAGGTATATCAGGAAGGAGAGTGCTGCTACAGTACACAACAATATTAGCTTTCATTTTGGTATTTTCTTCAGACAATTACAAAAGTGGACTCGTCTAATGTTCAAGGTCATTAGATAAAGAGCAGAAAGAATTATTCAGAAAACCAGAAAAGGAGTCAGCATGTTAGCATTTCTGCTTTCTTTATGTTTGGAAGACGGTGAGGTTTTTAAATGGGTTTTTGATTAGAAATAAGGTCTCTGGTTAATGAAAGCTGAAGAGATTGTATTAACATTTTGTTCTACATCATAAAATCGTCAGTAAAAGACCGTGCTGTAGTTCCTTTATAGCCCAACATTAGCCTCCTTTAGCTTAGCGGTGGTGACGTGAAGTCATGTGACCGTGCTGTAGTTCCTTTATAGCCCAACATTAGCCTCCTTTAGCTTAGCGGTGGTTACGTGAAGTCATGCGACCGTGCTGTAGTTCCTTTATAGCCCAACATTAGCCGCCTTTAGCTTAGCGGTGGTGACGTGAAGTCATGTGACCGTGCTGTAGTTCCTTTATAGCCCAACATTAGCCTCCTTTAGCTTAGCGGTGGTGACGTGAAGTCATGTGACCGTGCTGTAGTTCCTTTATAGCCCAACATTAGCCTCCTTTAGCTTAGCGGTGGTGACCTGAAGTCATGTGACCGTGCTGTAGTTCCTTTATAGCCCAACATTAGCCACCTTTAGCTTAGCGGTGGTGACGTGAAGTCATGTGACCGTGCTGTAGTTCCTTTATAGCCCACCATTAGCCTCCTTTAGCTTAGCGGTGGTGACGTGAAGTCATGTGACCGTGCTGTAGTTCCTTTATAGCCCAACATTAGCCTCCTTTAGCTTAGCGGTGGTGACGTGAAGTAGTGTAATTAGTTGTGCATATATTTGTATGTGCTGTGCATTACATTATTAAAGTGTGGATTATGTAATTTCAGACATATTTTCACATACTCACTATCATATGCACACATCACCAGCATGCATCCATGTGTGCAGTGTGTGCAGTGTGTGTAAATCCTGATGTAACTCCACTCATCTGCAGATTCACTCCCACCAGAGAACATCAGCCGTGCTTTCTCCGAGGAGGAAAGCATTGTGTGTGGGAATAAAATGTAAAATGAACCCTGAGATATCTCCTCGATCTCTAAATTATTAAACCCGACTTTGTGGAGCTTCAGCTTGAAGATATTTACATAAATGGGTTAAGAAATGTTCCAAGAATCAGCCGTGAAAGCCGCGTGGGAGCGAGGGTTAAAGTTAAAGAAATTAGATGAACATGTCAGAAAGACTAAAGTATAAACATCTCAAAACTCTGCAAAGCTTCTTGTCACGATCCTAGATTATCTGTTTTATGTTTAGTCTTTTTCTGATCCTTGTACGTCATTGTATTTCGTGCTAATGCATTGCCTGGATCACCCGAAATTAAAGGTATTTTGTGTTAATTCTACCTGTAATTGGGTCCACTCTGGTTTACTCCATCAGAACGCTTCCTACCTGAGCTTTTGCATTAATGTGTTTAAAAACATACGAAGAATCAGCCGTGAAAGTGTGGGAGAGGCGAACAAAGCGCTGTCAGCGAGGATGAAAACAAACATCAGAATCAGAATCAGAAACAGTTTTTTTGCCAGGTAGGTTCGCACATACTAGGAATTTGACTTGATGGCATGGTGCATACATAAAATAAAAATGTCTAAAATGGTAAAATACTCAAATAGAAAAGCCAGAAACAGAGAGAATAGGGGAGAGTTATTGGAGGAACACGCTGCTGTTTTTACCGTTATATACAGTACAAAATCTATCTATCTAGCTGAATCTGGGCTCTCATAATGTAAATAAGAACTAATATATAACACACTATCGTTAGACTTGCAGTGTGTTTTTTTTAAACATAGTTCTTTTTGGTCCACAGAGATATTAATAGTCTAATTAGGGGAATCGGGTTCGGATCGATCTTTACAGCGTCTGTTTTTGAATTTGTTTAGTTTCAGTAATATTTTGACTCCTGCTTTCTGTTCCCAGTGGATCTTTCTATGCACAGTGGAGCTGAACAACACAGTGAGACCTATCTCCATATCTCAGATAGACAACATAAGTGCATTTAGATGAGAGGAAAACCTAAATAGCAAGCGACTCGCAGCTATCGTGCTCTGGATCTGTTGGAGGAAGGAAAGCTAAATCAGTGACGTGTTGCTCTGGCAGACCCGGTCATTAACGGGATGACAGAGATAATGAAGCGAGAGGAAACAAACAAGGACTCAGAGGAATTAAGGGAGGCTGACACACATTCGAGCGTTAAAGCCTTTGTTTTAGGTCAACAAAGCTTGGAGGAAACACAAAGAGTTTAGGGTTTGTTTAAAACAAACAGCTGGAAGTTCAACAACTGCTATTACACTAATAAAAGTTGGACCTACTGTTATGTTCCTTCACAGGGGTGTAAAGTAACTGAGTAGATTTACTCAAGTACTATACTTAAGTACAATTCGGAGGTACTTTACCTTTATGCTATTTTATACTTTTTACAAGGTAAATTGTGTACTTTTACTCCACTACATTTATTTAATACCTTTAATTACTTTACAGATTTTCAAGGAAAAGGCTATAAAGGAACACCAGCACGGTCACATGACTTCACGTCACCACCGCTAAGCTAAAGGTGGCTAATGTTGGGCTATAAAGGAACACCAGCATGGTCACATGACTTCACGTCACCACCGCTAAGCTAAAGGTGGCTAATGTTGGGCTATAAAGGAACTAGGGCACGGTCACATGACTTCACGTCACCACCGCTAAGCTAAAGGTGGCTAATGTTGGGCTATAAAGGAACTAGGGCACGGTCACATGACTTCACGTCACCACCGCTAAGCTAAAGGTGGCTAATGTTGGGCTATAAAGGAACACCAGCATGGTCACATGACTTCACGTCACCACCGCTAAGCTAAAGGTGGCTAATGTTGGGCTATAAAGGAACTAGGGCACGGTCACATGACTTCACGTCACCACTGCTAAGATAAAGGTGGCTTATGTTGGGCGTGATGATGTTTAGTCGTCTCATTTAGACACTTGTTAGCAACCTCTGTATTTAAAGGTCCCATGTCATGGCCATTTCTACTGATCATAGTTCCATTGTTGAGGTCTACTAGAATAGATTTAAATTGTTCAATGTTCCAAACTCACATTGGTTTCTCATACAATATCTCTGTATAGTATGTGTATTCACTCTCTGTCCTAAACGGCTTGTTGGAGCTCCTGCCCCCCCCTGCCTATGAGCCCACTGTGCTCTGATTGGTCAGCTCGCCCACTGTGTTCTGATGAGTCCACCACCGTTACAGAGGAACATCAGTGATTATGTGTTACAATGGCAACCAGAAAATGACACCAGTAATGACAAACAGATGAGAATGCTGCGTGGGGTCTGGGTGCCGTGTTGGCGGGACGTTGCGGGGCTCGCTGCTGTGAGGAGCGGACAGTGTGAGCTGGGTTACTGGTGTCATTTCCTGGTTGCTGCGCGGGGTCTGCGAGACAGCGAGACATTGCGAATGGACGCGGGAAGGGGGGTGCTGAGGGGGCTGCAACACCCCCATCTGCGAGGCTCCACTAGCACCCGCCCCCCCCCCCCAAACGCGGCGCACCTACAGTGTAACGGTACGTCCACACGGCAGCGTGCGTTGAAGCTTGCCGGTGGGCGTGTCTGGAGCGCGACCAACAACCAATCACATTAATCTCCCGCCCCGGACACACAAGCACGCGGTTTGATTGGCTAGAGCTTGTACTGGCATATGAATTGATTGGCTGCCGCTTCCGTCAAAGCTTGAAAAATTGAACGCGAGCAAAGCGATGCGACGGAACCACAATGCAGTTCGGCAAAGCATGACGTCACCCCATTCAAAGTGAATGGGAAGCTGCGTTGAAGCTTCAACGCACGCCGCCGTGTGGACGGGCCGTAAGCGCGCCACAGTTTTGCCGCTGCGAGGCTCCACTAGCACCCCCCCCAGCGCGTCACAGTTTCGCCGCTGAGAGTGTGTGTGTGTGAGGAGCTCCACGGATTGGTCCATTGGACCAATGGGTCCATTTGGGTATGGTCACGTGACGTCACTGTACCCAGCAAGAAAAAAATGGAAAAAGAAAAATCTCCATCGAGGCGTTCTGGGGCAGCATAGACAGGTCTTTTCTGTGTTAGAGTTTTACTCGCTACAGGGTGTACTTTGAGGGTTTGTCACTCTGCAGACCGTTTAAATGTATAAAAAGCTACATAACACACAAGGGGACGGGTAATAACCAGAAAAGCATGACATGGGCCCTTTAAATTCACCAGTGGGGTATTTACTGACGTATTTTATGTAGAACAAAGCGTTAAAATCTCTTCAGCTTGTGTTAACCACAGACCTTATTTCAGGATAACAACCAAAACACATTAGGAAAACCATTAACATCTAGCCAGGGAAGAGCAAATGCTGTCTCATCTCCTTATTCCTGCACCTTTGTATAATGGGACATATGCAGACAGCAGTGACGTGCGGTGAGGTTCATGGCTGGTGAGGCACTGACTCTTTCAGAGTCAGATTTACAAATATTATATTTTGACCTTAATCAAAATATTCTGTTATTTTCAAAAGCTTTTTTAGTCTGATGCTATGATTAATTTTAAACAGACCGTTCAACAAAAGGATACCCAAAATCTAAATATTGGATTGTTCTCTCTTAGTAAGATCCCATTTTCATTACAATGGTGGTCTTACCTTGACTTGAAGATGAAGTCCATGCTATCCTTCTGGACAACAATCTCTATTACTTTTTTGTAAAAGTCCTCCTTATCTTCCTCTAGTTTCAAAAGTCTAGTTTGTTGTTTGCGTCTACCGTCTCTGCGTAGAATAACAGTAGCAACAAGAACCTGTGGGCTCACGTGCGCCCCCTTCAGTGCGGCAGAGGTTATGGCTGCCTCCCCTGGTGCTTTCTCATTGGTGTTGTATGATGAGACCAGCGAGCCTAAATATCATATATACGTGAAATAAGTTATTTAGAGACTATGGATGGCGAGGACACATGTAATAAAGGGATCTACAAACATTACATTGGTGACCTACAGTTAGATGGTAACAGGCATGCGATTAGTGCCCGCGCTCCAGCCAGTTTCTGTGGGGTGACGCATTCTGAGGTGAGGCAGACCTCACCTTACCCCACAGTAACGGCCCGTCCACACAGCGGCGTGCGTTGAAGCTTCAACGCTTCTGCCCATTCACTTTGAATGGGGTGACGTCACGCTTCGCCGAACTGCATTGTGGGAGCGAAGCGTAGCTTTGCTCGCGTTGCTCGCGTTGCTCGCTGCAAAAGTTGAGCAATGTTCAACTTTTGAAGCTTCGGCGGAAGCATCAGCCAATCGAATCATATGCCAGTACAAGCTCTAGCCAATCAAACCGCTGCTTGTGGGTCCGGGGCGGGAGATTCAGGTGATTGGTTGTTGGTCTAGCTTCAGACACGCCCGCCGGCAAGCGACAACGCACGCTGCCGTGTGTAGGGGCCGTAACTGGCTTGAGTGCGCTCACAAAATAAGTGGCCGCGCTAAATTAGTGTCCGCGCTCCAGCCAGTTCCTGTGGGGTGACGTGAGGCAGAGCTCGTCCCTGCCTCACTTCTCATCGCTCCCATGTAGTTGTAGCGGAGCTCGGCAAATTTGCTGATTTTGACTATAAAAAGCGATTGGAATCATACAGAAATCACATTTACAACACAGATCAGTGGAGACATTTTATTATTATTATTATTTAGTTTTTCTTTAGTTTTTTTCCCGTTACATTGGAGGATGACAGGTGAGGCTCTGCCTCCGCTGCCTGCGCTGACTGCACGTCGCTGGCAGACAGGAAGAAAGAGATGGAGGTGAATAAGAGAAGAAGTGATAAGGAGGAAAACACGGAAGTGCGTCCGACAGTAATACAGTGAGTGTGTAGCGCCACATGTTGTGAAATGAATGAAGGACCCATCTGTGTGTGCAGGACAAACAGCAGAGTTTAAACTCTTATACATTTCCAGCGTTGCTCGTTGAACACGACAAATATTGATCCGCTGAAGTGGAAACGTCTTGTGACAAACAGCGGTCATTACAGAGCGTTGCCTGCGAGGCTGTTTTCACTTTTCTGCTCAGCGGAGTCTGAAGGAAGACATCTGCGACTCTTTTACTTTGACTTCCTGCTGATTAAACCTGAGCTCATTAAAACAAATGATCTCCAGAGAGGAAGGAAAACAAGAGCCTGAAGATGTCAAATCAACCTGCTGAAACATGTTTACACACTGTCCAAAAACTGCTGATTAACTGCAGAAATAATCAACTCCTTTATGAGATTACACCAAAAACAAGACAATATTTTGACATTTAAAACACATTTTAAAGCCTTTTTTTATTCTTAGTTTGAAATAATATTTATAATTTTTTATGTTTGTGGTTTTATAACGCGTTCACAACCGACCTCTTTAACATAATCAAATTGCCAGAATTGTTTAAAAATAAAGAAACGCATTGGACTCCTTTATTTACTTCCGGAACAAAGTGACATCACTATGGAACACTTGCACTCCTATTGGCTCGCGCTCCAACATATCGTACGTGATAGGCTAAGGGGCGGGACATCTCTACAATAGAATAGAATAGAATAATTTATTGTCAGTATACAAGTACAACGAGAAACGTAAGCTACTCCTTTTAAGGTGCCAGCAAAACATTCAGAAAAGACAATCGGTTGACCAATCACATCAGAGCCGGGCAGCTAACCAATCAGAGCAGACTGGGCTCTGGTTTCAGTTCTAAAGTAAAGGATGTGAGTAGCCGACTGCACCAACCTCTCTCAATAAGAAGTCAAACTGCATTTAGCAAATCAGAGGGGATTCAATCAATAAAAGTGTTAGAAGTAGCAGCCCAAACTGTGTGTGTGTGTGTGTGTGTTTATGTTTGTGTGTGTGTGTTTGTGTAGCCGGTACTTCGGTTGATCTCCCTCCAGTTTGTGGATGAGCCACTGTAACACTCCCACTGGGGAACAGTGAGCCGTCTGTCTGTCTGCACGCACGCACGCACGCACGCACGCACGCACGCACACACGCACACGCGCACACGCGCACACACGCACACACGCACACACACACACACACACACACACACACACACACACACACACACCACAATGCTGCTTTGACAGAAACACGCCGCCTGTCTGCCTGTTGACTCACACACAGATGGATAATATTTTCACTCATTCAAATCTTATTTAAATCTGAAAAACAAATATGTCACTCAGAGTATAAAACATAATCTATATATATTATGTAAATGATTGTATGAAAGCCCCAGTTTACAATCTAGTGACGAATCGAAGGTGAGAGAGGAAGACTTTGAGTTTTACACAAAGAGAAGATATCATGTGTTCTGCAGATAAAACCCCCGAGCATCCATCACCTCTCTCTTTCTGCAGGATCCTCAAATCAAAAGGCAGATTTAGTCAAAGCTTTTTGGTTTTCCTCTCCGTTTGTCCCTGGTGGAAACGCTCTGCTCTAAATAAATGAAAATCAGAGACACGAGGAAGCCCTGACAGAAGTGGGAGAGGAGATGAAAGCAGACCAAGAGACGGAGGAGGACGATTTACACACAAAGGAGATGAAGAGGAGGAGATTTTCAGGGTCTTCTTTTTAAAATGCAACAAAGGGAGTTTTAAGAAGAGCTGCAGCCTGGAAAATCTGCACCAAGAACTCTAAATATCTGAAAGAAAGGCTGAAAAAGTGTTTTTTATAACAGTGTCACAGCTGTGATAGGTGATATAGGTGGTCATACAACATATTATAAGATTATGGTGACTGATATACTACTAATATTTGTCCTTGTTGATGGTGCAAACATGGAAACATTTTGGGCTTAAATATTGTATTTATTTCATATAGAGCATGAAACAAGGTAGAAAATACATATTTGTTTATAAGGCTGAAAACTGGATCCCTCAAGTTGCTTTTTTTGGGTCAAATTATCCACACATTTTACAACAATTTCTGTCCCACCTCTTCCTCTTCCTCTTCCTCTTCCCTTTTCTATCTCTACATCTGAATTTCATCGTATGTGTTCAGAGCAGGAACTTGATGTGGAAGATTTATCAGTTTACCTCCTCCCAGTTCCTGTAGATGTTCTGTAGAGACTATATTTACAGCTATCTCACCTTCAACCTTTTGTCATTTAAAATGATCACAATGTGTGACTGCAGAGAAAAGACACAAAAAGGAGGAAGCTGGAGTAAAGTAAACAATTTTAGTTGCACAAAACATTTGAGCAAAGCAATTCAAAGTGCTTTACAAAAACACCTTGAGCGTTAGGACATAGTGCAAAAGAAACACATTATAAAATGAAAGATTACAAATAAAAACAAGTTAAAATAGAATATTTGTGGGTCTTTCTTTGGCTCACTGAGGAAAACTGTCGCTTGTTTGTTGAATAAAGAATGAAAGAAAGATTTGTGTTAGTAACGGAATAACAGTATGTGCACGGCATTTCATTCTACAGAGACATGTCACAGTAGAGACACTACAGACTGATAGACACCTGAACATCAGCAGAGGACTCTTTAAAGTAGAGACACTACATACTGATATACACCTGAACATCAGCAGGAGAGGACTCTTTAAAGTAGAGACACTACATACTGAAAGACACCTGAACATCAGCAGGAGAGGACTCTTTAAAGTAGAGACACTACATACTGATATACACCTGAACATCAGCAGGAGAGGACTCTTTAAAGTAGAGACACTACATACTGATATACACCTGAACATCAGCAGGAAAGGACTCTTTAAAGTAGAGACACTACATACTGATATACACCTGAACATCAGCAGGAGAGGACTCTTTAAAGTAGAGACACTACATACTGATAGACACCTGAACATCAGCAGGAGAGGACTCTTTAAAGTAGAGACACTACATACTGATATACACCTGAACATCAGCAGGAGAGGACTCTTTAAAGTAGAGACACTACATACTGATATACACCTGAACATCAGCAGGAGAGGACTCTTTAAAGTAGAGACACTACATACTGATATACACCTGAACATCAGCAGGAGAGGACTCTTTAAAGTAGAAACACTACATACTGATATACACCTGAACATCAGCAGGAGAGGACTCTTTAAAGTAGAGACACTACATACTGATATACACCTGAACATCAGCAGGAGAGGACTCTTTAAAGTAGAGACACTACATACTGATATACACCTGAACATCAGCAGGAGAGGACTCTTTAAAGTAGAGACACTACATACTGATATACACCTGAACATCAGCAGGAGAGGACTCTTTAAAGTAGAGACACTACATACTGATATACACCTGAACATCATCAGGAGAGGACTCTTTAAAGTAGAGACACTACATACTGATATACACCTGAACATCAGCAGGAGAGGACTCTTTAAAGTAGAAACACTACATACTGATATACACCTGAACATCAGCAGGAGAGGACTCTTTAAAGTAGAGACACTACATACTGATATACACCTGAACATCAGCAGGAGAGGACTCTTTAAAGTAGAGACACTACATACTGATATACACCTGAACATCAGCAGGAGAGGACTCTTTAAAGTAGAGACACTGCATACTGATATACACCTGAACATCAGCAGGAGAGGACTCTTTAAAGTAGAGACACTACATACTGACATCAGCAGGATTTGTCCTCTCTAAATGTACTCAATATGTATTAAGTCCACCACTCTGCAGGTAAAAAACACACAGAATATTTCACTAAATCTGAACCGAAAGCTGTTTTTTTGAGACAACGATGTAGAAATGTAAGGTTATAAAGAGGTTAATAATATAGGTTGAATTTCAGTATTACTGACGGAGAGGGGGAGATGCAGTGTGACTCACCCCAGGGGGGGGTACCCACAGGGACACTTTCCTCCCACACTGTGACGGACAGGCAAATGGAAAAATACAGATTTAGCTGCAAAGTTAATGGAAAACTCGACACGTTTGAAACTCTTAGAGAGCAGAGAGCTTGTGAGCTGACATACCAGCCACTGGCAAAATATAAAGAGAGCATTTAAATGTTGGTAAATAAAAGCTTCTGGGTCTTAACATACTTCCTGTCCCCTGGTCTGGAACTCAATGGTTTTCTGAATTTGTTTTTTGTTGTTATCCTGAAATAAGGTCTGTGGTTAACACAAGCTGAAGAGATTTTGAAGTTTTGTTCAACTACAGAAAATACGTCAGTAAATACCTCACTGGTGGATTTAAAAACGGAGGATGCTAACAAGTCTCATCACGGCCAACAATAGCAGCATTTAGCTTAGCGGTGGTGACGTGAAGTCAAGTGACCGTGCTGTAGTTCCTTTATAGCCCAACATTAGCCTCCTTTAGCTTAGCGGTGGTGACGTGAAGTCAAGTGACCGTGCTGTAGTTCCTTTATAGCCCAACATTAGCCGCCTTTAGCTTAGCGGTGGTGACGTGAAGTCATGTGACCGTGCTGTAGTTCCTTTATAGCCCAACATTAGCCTCCTTTAGCTTAGCGGTGGTGACGTGAAGTCAAGTGACCGTGCTGTAGTTCCTTTATAGCCCAACATTAGCCGCCTTTAGCTTAGCGGTGGTGACGTGAAGTCAAGTGACCGTGCTGTAGTTCCTTTATAGCCCAACATTAGCCGCCTTTAGCTTAGCGGTGGTGACGTGAAGTCATCTGACCGTGCTGTAGTTCCTTTATAGCTCAACATTAGCCTCCTTTAGCTTAGCGGTGGTGACGTGAAGTCATGTGACCGTGCTGTAGTTTTTTATAGCCCAGCATTAGCCACCTTTAGCTTAGCGGTGGTGTCGTGAAGTCATGTGACCGTGCTGTAGTTCCTTTATAGCCCAACGTTAGCTTTTTATGTTTCTTTTAATGCTGCTGTTAAGAGCCAGGTCATTTGGTGTTAATAATCTTCCTGCATTACTACCTCCACCTCTGTTTGTTTGTGAACAGGATTACAGAAACTTCCGGACGGTTTAACTTGGTGGTAGGGTGTATCACAGGCCAACAAAAAACACATTTAAATTTGGAGAGTGTCTGAATTATTATTCGTCCATTTTCTGTAAATAAACAGAATTCATTCTGGAACATTTCTGCACTGATTAACCGTCAACATGTAAAACAAGAGGGGTTGCTCACAGAAAACAGAAGGAGGTTTTAAAGACCTTTCCTTCTTATCTTCACACACACATGCCCACTGTTTAACTTCCCATTCACAGCCTGTAAATGTTGCTTGTTGTTAAGCCCTTTCTGGTGTTATTGTGTGCTTTGGATTAATGGTGCGTTCTGGTTCCTTTATTCTCTTAAAAAGGACAAAAGACAGGGTTTTTTTGTTTGTGTCCAAAGCTCATTTCAGCCTCATTAATTCACTAATGAAGCCTTGCTTTAAAAGAACATTGTGTTGATAACGCTTCAGTATTTTCATGCACGGGTTTATAATGGAGGAACAAAGGACATTAAACACACACTTGTAATATGTAATTAATAGTAATATGGGTGTAGGGGCTTAAAAGTTTCTAGAACCACTTCTAACATACGAGGAGTGATTTCAACGTACAAATAATCCAGAGCAATAATCCATTTGCTAAAATGGATCCATTTGTTTTCCATTTCACCATACATCCCTCCTTCTAAAACCAACTCCTTCCACATAAACAGACATAATATAGCAAATAGGAGACCAAGGGGTGTCAACAAATATATTCGGGGGCGTAAACAAATAAAATTGTGTAGATAAATATTCAACATGTAATATCTGTAGGCCATGTATACTAATAAAATAAGACATGTTAAACAATTAAAATAAAAACAAAACGTATTTCATAAACTCAGTTAAATGGCTCCTACAATGGGTATAATGTAGAAAGTAGCAATCAATTAGTTTTCCAAAATATTTATATGTGTATAGATGAGAGTAACACATGCGTCACTTCTGGGCGAAATCACGGCCCCGCCCACTTTTGCCGTTCAAATGGCAGCGAATGTTTTCCTCCGAAAGTGGGCGGGCCGTAATTTCGCCAGGAAGTGACGCCTCTCATCTATGCCCATTTCAGGGTTGTTTATCATTTTCTAGTTTTCATGATGAAATATATGAAAACTAGTATGAAGGCATTGGGTTTATGAAGCTTAATCAAAACTTGAAATACTTTTCTGCATATTATTTCAAATGTGTTCTTTCCATGCTTTCCAGTGTATTTGTGGCGAGGATTTCCTCTGTTTGAGTATCAGTTTTCAATCCTAGTTGCACTCACATCTGCACACTTATGTAAATATATTTAACATGTTCATTCAAATGCTCAACGTTTTACTGTGATATCTTGTTTCAACAGTTACTTTATCACTTTATTTTGAATTTCTTTTTTTGCATTATTATTTACATTTGTATTGAATTGTACCTGAATTGTACCTGAATTTTTACCTTGTGTGAATCCTAATTTTCACTCTGACCCTGTTGCTGCTATAAACGCCTGAATTTCCCCATGGGGATAAATAGAGTTCCATCTTATCTTATTTTATCCACCACTGCAGAAAATCATCAGCTCTCACAAACAACCAAATATTTGCAACCTAGCGATCGTTCCTCTTAGTAATTTCCTCTTTCCTCTCTGCAGGAATCTCAATGCCGATCCCCGTTCTTGGCCTCCGAGATCACTCCAAGGTCTTCAAAGATGGCAGCTGCTTTCTGACGGACAATTACTTCGTGCTGGTCGGTTCCTTCGTGGCCTTCTTCGTGCCGCTCACCATCATGGTGGTCACCTACTTCCTGACCATCAGGGCTCTTCAGAACGAGGCCACGCTTTGCCTGGATCAGCTGGTGCCTCGTCCCAAATGGAGCACGACGTTCACTCTGAGTTTCCTCCCACAGAACTCAATGTCCTCAGAGAAACTCTTCCGGCGTTCGTTGAGTCGAGAAGCCGGCGGCAGAGGAAGTATTTCAGGTTCTGTGTTTGGACGCCGAACCATGCAGTCAATCAGCAACGAGCAAAAGGCGTCTAAAGTTCTTGGAGTGGTGTTTTTCCTCTTCGTGGTCATGTGGTGCCCGTTCTTCATCACCAACGTTCTGGTGGTGGTTTGCGATCCTGAGGTTTGCGACCCAGCGTTGATGGGAAATCTGCTGAACGTTTTTGTTTGGGTTGGATATTTGTCGTCCGCTGTCAACCCGCTGGTCTACACGTTGTTCAACAAAACGTACCGGGCGGCGTTTCAGAGATACGTTCGCTGCCGGTATCGGGCGGAGAAGAACAAACCGCTGCAGCTGATTCTCGTGAACACAATCCCACCGATGGCTTTCAGTTCAAGTCAGCTGGGAGACAAGTTTAGGAACGGATTGGCGAACTGTAGCGGTGAAATGAAGGATTTTTCTTTGTGTAAATCGGACAAAAGTCACGGAGGCAAAGATGAAAGCTGCGTGTGATTAAAACCGTTGGACAAAAGTCAAGGACGAAAGCTTTTGTCCGATTAAAACCATCGAACAAAAGTCACAGAGTCAAGGACGAAATCTGCGTGTGATTAAAACCCTCATTTCCAGAAACTCTTCCGGCGTTTGTTGAGTCGAGAAACCGGCGGCAGAGGAAGTATTTCCGGTTCGATGTTCGGACGCCGAACCATGCAGATAATCAGCAACGAGCAGAAAGTGTCCAAAGTCCTCGGGGTGGTGTTTTTCCTCTTCGTGGTCATGTGGTGCCCGTTCTTCATCACCAACGTTCTGTTGGTGGTGTGCGTTCCTGAGTTTTGCGACTCAGCACTGATGGGACGATTGCTGAATTTTTTCGTATGGGTTGGATATCTTTCATCCGCGGTCAACCCGCTGGTCTTCACCAAAGAAGGTGTCTCTAGGAATGGATTGGCGCACTGTAGTGGAGAAATGAAAGATTTTTCTGTGTGTAAATCGGACAAAAATCACGGAGGACGAAAGCTGCGTGTGATCAAAACCGTCGGACAAAAGTCACGGAGTCAAGGACAAAAGCAGCGTGTGATTAAAACCCTCTTTGTGTAAATCGGACAGAAGTCCCGGAGTCAAGGACAATATCTACGTGTGATTAAAACCCTCGGAAAAAAGTCAAAGACGAAAGCTGCGTGTGATTAAAACACTCGTTCATGGTGTATTTTAACGGATTATTAAACCTTAAACTCTGGTCACATCGTGGATTGTGGAAAGTGCCAAAGACAAAGTGCCTCCAGGTCAGGATTTTAGAAAACACTTGAGGTCATGAGATGAAGTTGGGAAACTAGAATAAAACATTTGCATTTCAGTGAATTCTGGATCAATAGTAAAAACTATTACGAGTTCTTTTTCCGTGGATGTTTGCACCAGTCAGGTTGCCTCTACCTCCCATCATATATATACATTTTTTTTGTGGATAAACTGGGATTATCCTGGATTTCCTGCAACTTTATCCAATGTTAGAGACTAAGGATGACACCAGGACTCTGCAGAGGTAAAAACAAACTGCCAAAAACGAGAAGGAAAGAGGGTTAAATATTACGTCTGAAAAAATATATTTACCAGAGACAATCTAAATAAATCTATATTTGTATTTGTGCAGATTTATGTGAATAAATGTTAACGATTGTTGAAGTTTTGTTATTTACAAGTGAAAGGAGATTGTTCAATTAAATTATATTGGCAGGAAATTAAGAGGATTTAGCTGCAGATGTTTTTATTGTAAAAGTCACACTTTTCCATTGTGTTCATCTTACACTCCCCATAAACACACACATGGCTTTTGATTCCAGAGACGTTGAGGTTTTTCGTCAGTTTTTACTCGTTGTAAATTGGTTTGAATGTCGTTTTAAAATGTGGACAAAAGGTGGATTAATGAATGAAGGGATCCATGGATGTATTAGCAATGTTTGTCAGATTAAAAGTGTTTAACTTGGACCAGAAAGCAGCAGCATTTTAGATTAAATGCTAAATATAATTGAGATTCTGTATGACTGCAAACAAAGCCTAAATGGTTGCAATTGACATTTGCTAACAAACACTGACTTAAAACCGTAGACGGTTTTTTTCTTGATTACTCTTCAACGTTGGTCTTTAAATTGTAGTGGAGGAACTTTAAATTATCGTTGGAACCGCTAATTGTCCTATCTTATATAGATTTCCTGATATTAACACTTCCAACATCAACAGGACAACGACACACCAAACAAGCTCATATTTGATCAACTTTGAAAAATATGGTATATATATATAAATGTATAATATATACATCTTAAAATACTGTCTATCTCTATCCATTCGGAGAAAAAGTCAAATTCAGACTTTTTTAAGAATTGTGAGAAAAAAGTCAAAAATCATAATTCTGAGGAAAAAAGTCAAAATTCTGATCAAAAGTAAAACAAATTTCAGATTTCTGAGAAAAAAGTCTAGATATTGACCTTTTTTTTTATTTCTGAAAAAAGTAAAAAAATAACAGAATTCTGAAACAATCTAAATTCTGACTTTTGTTTTTTCAACTGAGAAAAAAATTCAAAGGTCTAACTTTTTCAGAAATGTGAGAATAATCTGGGAAATCTAAAAAAAAGTCTGAATCTTTGAAACAAATTCAAAATTCGGACTTTTTTCAAAATCCGGAGAAAAAAGTAAAAAATCTGAAAAAAATGTAAATTCTTTTTTTTGTTGAATTCTCACTAAAAAGTCTGAATTTTGAAAAAGGTAAAAATTCTGATTAAAAGTAAAAAAGAAAATCTGGAATTCTGGTTCTTTCTGAATTTGAGAAAAAAAATCGGAAACATTCAAAAAAATTCCTGTTTCTTTTAGGAGGTCCCTTAGAGTAGAGACACTGTTGAGATTTTTGAATCTAAAATTGAAAGTGCATTTTGGTTTATTTAGCTCTGTTGAAATCAACATGGATCAAACAATAAGTTAGGGTTTGCAAATGCTTAAATTTGATAGAAAATGATAATAATTAAATTTACTCTTACGCTTCCTCGTGTCTCTCTGAGTCCTGACTCCATCAAAGCTCCAGCTCTCCTCGTGTCTCTCTGAGTCCTGACTCCATCAGAGCTCCAGCTCTCCTCGTGTCTCTCTGAGTCCTGACTCCATCAAAGCTCCAGCTCTCCTCGTGTCTCTCTGAGTCCTGACTCCATCAGAGCTCCAGCTCTCCTCGTGTCTCTCTGAGTCCTGACTCCATCAGAGCTCCAGCTCTCCTCGTGTCTCTCTGAGTCCTGACTCCATCAGAGCTCCAGCTCTCCTCGTGTCTCTCTGAGTCCTGACTCCATCAGAGCTCCAGCTCTCCTCGTGTCTCTCTGAGTCCTGACTCCATCAGAACTCCAGCTCTCCTCGTGTCTCTCTGAGTCCTGACTCCATCAGAGCTCCAGCTCTCCTCGTGTCTCTCTGAGTCCTGACTCCATCAGAGCTCCAGCTCTCCTCGTGTCTCTCTGAGTCCTGACTCCATCAAAGCTCCAGCTCTCCTCGTGTCTCTCTGAGTCCTGACTCCTATTGCTTCAGAACTTCCCTCCACAGTTTTGATAATTACAAATCTAGATTACTCATAGTTCTTTCTCTAATTTTACCTCCCCGATGTTTAAGAAAACTCTGAAAAACAAAGACAACAAGACACAAGAAAGAGGGAGAAAATGAATGTAAAGAACATGTTATTCTCATAAAACTGTGTTGAGTTTGATGTTTATCTAAATGTAAGTCGAGAATAAGTGGATGTTATCACTTCAAACATGTTAAATATTCATCCCAGGGTTTATTATTTTACGAGGGTAATAGCATGTTATCAACACAGACGTTTATAAATCACTTTATTGTCACTTTTTGGAGCATAACGAGAGCTAGCTCAGGGTATATAAAGACTGAAAGGAAATTGATTGTTGCATTAAATGTCACACAGAGAAACTCTAAGTTATAAGCAAAAGCTTTTTTCATGCAAAGGAACAGCAGGAAGGTCATTTATCGTCACCACAGCCGTTATTTAGTCCCAACAATGAGGACAAAAGTAATAAAGAAAGAGACATATTATCCCAGCAGGAGGCAGCTGTTAGCTCCAAAGCTACATTGATCCATTTTGCTTTTCTTCTACCTGCTGTTCACAAACTGCATTACAACTACAAATCTGCTTTTCATGTCCAAATACCAGGTTTCAAGGCATCAGAGGCTAAGAAAAAGAATATCACCATGAAACTTCCCAAGTGCACCCACATTATGATATTTATATTTATGTTTCGTAATACAGGGTTTCTGAATGTTTAAATATGCAAATGAGGCATCATCTGATTAAATATGAGTGTGTGGACATTTGGTAAAGCCAGTTTTCATGTTGTTGAGTCAAAGTTTAAAAAGGGATATCTCTTTGTTTCACTCCATAAATCAGACAATACTGCCATAGAAAAACTCCTTTTCTGCATGTTTTCAGTAACAAAATGTGACATAATTAATAAGCAGGCTTTTTGAGATTGTTGTAGTTAGTTGAAGTGAGACATTAACGACACGGTCTGTAAAACGTCAGAGAAAAGTGAAGGAATTGCACATTTTGACGTTTTTAAAAGTCTTCTTCTGTCCTACCCACAGCCCTTACCATTTCACTTTAAAACGCATATTTAAGAAGCTGAAACCATTGATTATTTTACTGGAAATATGACTTTAAAGGATTCAAAATGTCTCTGATAATGCTCTCTTTATTGATTGATAGATTAACCCCCCATTGTTCCAGAAAGAACAAATTAATATTTTGGACCAGTTTTCAAATTGTTTCCACTTTGTGTCCACACTTTCCAAGTTTTCCCTCTTTTTCCCATTTGTTTCCACTTCCATCTTCATGGGATGTGATGGCTCCATCTTCATGGGATGTGATGGCTCCATCTTCATGGGATGTGATGGCTCCATCTTCATGGGATATAATGGCTCCATCTTCATGGGATGTGATGGCTCCATCTTCATGGGATGTGATGGCTCCATCTTCATGGGATGTGATGGCTCCATCTTCATGGGATGTGATGGCTCCATCTTCATGGGATGTGATGGCTCCATCTTTTGGATGAAACTGACAAAACAGGGCATTTGACTCATAACACTCTGAATTTCCCGTCAGAATCAGCCTCCTCTGGTATTGTTTGCTTTTGTGTTTTGCTGACGATGACAGTGTGTGTTTCAGTGACGTGAAAACCATCCACTCCTTTCTGCTGATGTACCTTTGAATCTATAAAAACGTGTTATTTTCTATTTATTTTAACCTAGTGACTAACTGGGAATTGGATGTTTCGATGGTCTTTTGTAAGTCAACAGGTTTTATTTGTCTCCTTGTTTTTCAAAATCAAAGTAAAAAGGAACATTGGAGACGAAGTGTTTCCATGTGTGTAAGAGGTTTATTTATTCAAGTGAATAAATGTGTGTGAGACAAAGGGACGAAGCTTCATTTTTCCACAATGAATGGTTTATTTGGTATATTCTGCACATTGGGTTCCACCAAGTCCTCCAGATTAAAATACTCAATAGATCGTTGCTATTTGTTTCCTAGAAGGCTTTACAGTTTTCCTCTTATTTTAATAAATGTCGGCTGTTTTATAAACTGGAGGCGAGGATGCAGGAACCGAAACATCTCACCTGATTATATTGAGAACAAATACAACAGAACCTAAATCATTTCAGACAAAAAATGAAGCTCAAACATGTTCATATACAAAGAAACCTCTCAACAACAACCAGACGCTGGCAGGGGTGATAACAGACTTTTATACAAATGACTTCAATTCAAAATGGTGTCAGGTTGAGACGGAGATAATGAGGAAGAAATGCAGCACAAGAAAAAGAGCCGAAAAATGTGATAACAAAAAAAATGTAATTATTATTCAGCTCTTTTCTTTCTTGCTGAATCATTTGCAGATGTGGGATGCTGTGTGGAGTTTAACGCAGGGCTTTGATGACCTAGAATAACCTCCTGCATATTTCCCCCTCCAGACATTCTCCTGCGAAACAAACACACATTTACATTCACAGAATAAAGCTGGAGGATCCAGCCCGAGGCGCGATTCCATGTTCGCAGTTTGAAGAAAAATGACAGTCCTTTAATTATTTTTTAACCAGAACTGGTTAATTTACAGTGTTTTAATAATGCGCGAGGACTCAGTCTTCTCTCTTACTCTCTTTACATATTTTATAGACATATTTATGCATGCTGTTTCTTGGTTGGAGACAGTCTGTTATTCAAATACATACCTAAGGACTGCAGATGGAAATTAGCTATTTGCTAATCTGGCATAAATGATCTCTTCTCTTTTCTGAGATTAATGTATTTGTATGCATGGTCCTTGTTTAAATAAATACATACATCATTAAATGTGTACGCAACAAACGTATATTAAATACATAAACAAATCAGGATACACTTCCATCGTACGTTAACACGTAAAGTCTGCAGAAAAGCAGCTTTTTTAAGGCCTTTTGCTCCGCACATACTTTTACCACTGAACATTTTGACTGATTTATTTTGTAAACGTTCAGCTACTCGTATGGAGAAGGTGTTTCATGTGCATGCTGACTTATTCAAAACCTGTGCTACTCTAAGGACTAATGTTTTAGTGCAAAGAGAACAGAGGCATTTTATTTCCAGCTGTATTTCTTTCTCTGCATCCCATAATCAGAATGTCCTTTCCTAACATGTCCTACTTCTCCTCTCGCTTCATTACTGATGATTTATCTCCAGAGATAAATTCAGAGGCAGAAGCAGGAACTTTAACTTTTGGGAGAAAAGATGGAGAGTCCGATATTTCACTGATCTGATTCGCCCACAGCGAGTTCTGTCATTGTGAACCATTTATCTCTCACCATCTGTCTTCTGCTGTTTAAAATAGAACAGGCCAAGAGCTACACACACACGCACGCACGCACGCACGCACGCACGCACGCACGCACGCACGCACGCACGCACGCACGCACGCACGCACGCACGCACGCACACACACGAACACACACACACACACATTGAACCTAAATGACACTTTATGCTTTAGTGTTGATGCATTTTCGTCAGTGGTCAAAAAGCAACATGTGTGTGTATGTTCCTGTACTTGCATTGTTATGGGGACCACCAGTGCTAAATACATTACGAGGACTTCTAAAAAGTGGGGATTTTTTTTAGAAAGTAAGGATGTTCGTAGAAAGTGGGGACATTTCTAGAAAGGTGGGGACATTGTTGGAAAGCAGAAACAAATTGTAAAGTATTAGAAAGTCGGTCCATTTTTGGAAAAGGTGGACATTTTTAGAAATTCTGGATTTTAGTGGGAGGTGAGGATGTTCACTGAAAGTAGTTACATTGCTTTGAAAGTGGGGGTATTTTTGCAAAGGGAGGACATTTTAAGATAGTAGGGACATATGTAGAAAGCAAGGATGTTTCTGTACAGATTTACTTTTGAAAGTGAGCATGTGTTGTCATTTTCAAAAAGAAACATATTATGTGGAAAGTGGGGATTATTTTTGGAAAGTAAACACATTTGAAAAGGGAGGACATTTCAAGAAAGTAAGGATGATCGTAAGTTGGGACATTCAAGAAAAAGGTAGGGACATTTTTGGAAAGCAGGGACATTTCTAATATGTGGGATAGGATATTTTAGAAAAGGGGACATTTGGGAACTTTTTGGGAAGGTGGGAACATGTGGAAACAATGTTTTTTTGTGTAAGGATACATTTTGAAAGTGAGCACGTGGAGATTTGTGGAAAGTAGGAAAGTTAAAACATTTGAAAATTGGGGACGTTTGTAGAAAATTTGTATTTTTTTCTCTAAATTGGGGACATTTTGGGAAATGTGGAAACTTTGGGAAGGTAGGGATATCTTAGGGATATTTCAAAGTTAGGAAGTTTGTGGAAAGTAGGAGCCTTGTTTGAAAGTGTGAATTAGAAAAGAGGGGCATTTGTATTGTAGGTATGTGGACATTTAGGAGATATTTCAAAAGTGAGGACAATCTTTTCTCTCCTCATATACCCTCAACACTTTCTGCATTTCATTTTCTGCTGTGTCATTACAATACACATAACCCCCGGTCTTATTTCCTCTCTTCCCTATCCTCCTCTGGTTTGTAATTAATCCTCTCTTCTTCCTCCTTTTCTCCAGAGGGATTTGTGAGAGTCCTTTAATTAACTCGTCCTCATGAAAACCTCTTAAACTAAACTTTTCCTACTCTCTGATAACAAACACTCTATGAGCGTGTTTCCTCAGAGGAAAGCCTGAGACTGTGATTAATGTTTCTGGATAAAGTGTCAGAGTTAGCATTCGTTAGCCGGGGATTTAAAGGACTTACTAAACGCTGAACTTAAAGAAACTTCCCTGTGGCGGATTTAGCCTCGAGAGGAAAGAACATTTTTTAATATTTCAAATTGTACAAGATAAAAAAAATGTGTGTGGGTTTAACACCAGTGGGTTTTCTCCTTCTTAATTCACTCTCTATCATTTGTTATCTTTAGTGATATGTGTATTTTAAATGGTATAAAATAACCTTAAATCATATAAAGAACACACATTGTGACGGACTCCATGCACTTCAATGTATTTGCCAACAAACATAACACAATTAAACATCGTTTTGACTGATAGCATTTACATGTATTCTCAATATATCCAGATTGTATCATAAAGATGAATTTGTTCAGCCAAAAATAATCATGTAGTGAAAACCTGATATTGTGGCAGCCCTGATATGTAGAATAATTTAAGAAACTTTGACCCTTTTTTGTATAATTGTATTATCTTCTGTACCGGTAGCATCCTGAAATAATACACTTATAATAATATATAGCACTTGTCATTGTGTGTGGCATTTAAATAGACCTATCATGCTATATTTAAATAATATATAAGGTATATATATATATATAAGGTATATTAATACGTTTTAATTTTCAAAATACGAAACAGATCATGCATTTTAGCCATGCCTCATTTTGCCTCACTCCAGCTCTGTCTTTGCAAGGTCTGATTCAGCTGACCACGCCCCCATGCGGAAGAGGGGGGCGTGACACGGCCCCGGCACGAGCGTCATGTTATCATGCTTGCTGTGATTACGAGTGGAGAGTCAACATGGCCCAACCTCTCATTCCCCTGATTGGTGGAGAGTTGACCAATCAGGCGGAGTGCACCTACATTACGTCAAAAAGGTGCAAATAAAAAATCCACCCGTATCAAATCCGTTGCAGCCCCGTTTTTAGAGATTTGGGTATGGAGGAAAAGAGAGAGGGTTGTGTTTTCTGACACTTTGTGAGTTCCCTGGAACACCGGGGACACATATGTATGTATAAAAGACATCACAAAGTGCATTTTGCATGATAGGTCCCCTTTAATGTATAACAATATCCATTCATTCCTGTCTGTCGCCTTTTGTTTAGTGACGTAACCTTTGAGATGTTTTATGATGTTGTTTTTCTTGGCTTTTTCATTGTTTCTCTGCAAGCGACTGCTCTTTTGTCTCCATTCATTAAATGTATTGATATTATAATTCTGCACATATTTGGGCGTTTTCATGCATGTGTCTGCGCACAGTTCCCCGAAAGATAAGGTGTTATTCACTAGGATGAACGATTAAATATGGAGCATAAAAGTAGTTAAAAGCATTGATTAATACGCCGAAACCGTGGAAAAAGTAAGAGGTTATGATGATGTTTAAATCTCTTTCTTTGGATTTCGAATGTGTTTCGCTCTTGTTTTTATTTGTTTCTCTCCAGCAGCTTCCTGCAGGCCGACGCCTCGACAACACAAACAATCTCTCACATCACACATCAGTTTGTATTTCTCTTGAAGCTTTGTTTCCTCTGCAAACCTCCTGCAGGCGACACTGAAAATAATGTGTTTGACTTCAGTGAACGCAGCGCAGACATAAATAATGACTGTGTGTTGAATCACGAGTTCATCTGAAGCCGTTTCAGGTTAAATATTGACTTCTCTGCTAACCTTTAAAACTTCCCCGGAGGATTTCTGAGTAAACAAATACAACAGAGCAGATATCAAAGTAATCCAGAGGGCGTTTGTGAGGGAGGATAATAAAACATTTATCAGAATCATTTACTGATCCTTTCCTTCTCTTTTCCCTGAGGAGATGTAACAGGGATATATTTTATATTTGTTCAGACTCACAGGTTTATCGATCATCGTGCTGCTGCTTCAAATCAATTTTTCAATCTGTGTTTAAACTGAGCCGGGAGGTGACTTATTTAATGACTTAATTTAAACTTTATTTTTACAAGTTAGGGTAAGTATCGGCAAAGTCTGTCCATACTTTATAAAGGATTGATCGGTGCAGTGTTATTTAAAAATATTGAAGACACATATCAAGCATTGTAATACAGTATGTTGTCTCTGGAGATTCATATTTGTGGCTGTTTGGCAGTGTTCAATGTTAAAATGGAAGGAAGTCCAGTCAGAAAATGTAGAATGAAAGGATCAATGAGGACGGAAATATTAACAAGACTTTATTTTATTGGCGAAGACATAAAAAAAGAAACATGTTTTGACTCTTTTAGGTCATTTGTTTAAAAGGCCCTATTTTTCTTAGAATCGTGTCTTGGTAACAGTCGTCATATTTGTGAAATATTTTGTTGAATATTTGGAGAACAAACACAATAAGGATATTTTTGAAAAGCTAAGAATCTCCTCTTTCCACAGCGTACACAACCTGGCTCAAAGTGACTGGTTTTGATAGAGCAGGTCACATATTCCTTCAATGTCACTCCTTTTTATGTTTTTTGCCACCCTCTCAATTACAGTATGTGAATATTGGTGAGGAGGATTTGTCACACCATTAATTGCATGACCAGATTGTCCAAATCTCCACACAAATCAAAAATACTCCTCCTCAGACTCATACAATTAAGTTCATTCAGTGTGTAGCTGTTACAGTCTAAAAGTACACATATGGTTATGTTTTAATCATGAACTCGATTTGTTTCATTGCAGAAGTCCCAGTTGAGTTGCTTTAACTCAATTATCTGGTATACTTCAGATATGGATATGTGCTGAAAGGTTAGATAAGTGTTCCTCAGTGAAATTAGATTTCTCGAAGAAGCTGTGGGACATTTGATTATCACATTTTTATATCAGAACGTCTCTTCATTTTTCCCGGGAGAGAACTCCTCTTCACAGACATCAACTCTATTATCGAGGAGAGACGATAACGAAGAGGGACGAGTGGGAGGAGGACGGAGTGACATGCTTTAATAAAACAACTAAAACACATGAGAAACAAGAAGAAAAAGCGTCCGTTACTCAACTGAATCTCACACACCCACTGGGGAGGCGTACAATCACACACACACACACACACACACCACACACACACACACACACACACACACACACACACACACACACACACACACACACACACACAACACACACACACACACACACACAAAAGAAAAGCTGACTTTAGCAACACAAGAACAATGCTGTTTCTTTATTTTCAAATTATTATAGTTGGCTGAATAAGTTCTGTGGTTAACAAAAGCTGAAGAGATATAAAATATGTGCTGTAGTTCCTCTATAGCCCACCATTAGCCTCCTTTAGCTTAGCGGTGGTGACGTGAAGTCATGTGACCGTGCTGTAGTTCCTCTATAGCCCAACATTAGCCTCCTTTAGCTTAGCGGTGATGACGTGAAGTCATGTGACCGTGCTGTAGTTCCTTTATAGCCCAACATTAGCCTCCTTTAGCTTAGCGGTGGAGACGTGAAGTCATGTGACCGATCTGTCCTTTATAGCCCAACATTAGCCACTGGGGGTATTTACTGAGTAATTTTATGTCGTAGAACACAAACGTTAAAATCTCTTCAGCTTGTGTTAACCAAAGACCTTATTTCAGGATAACAACCAAAAACACATTCAGCAAAACATTGACCTCCAGTCCAGGGGACAGGAAGTAAGAAAATGCTGACTCATTTTAGCATTTAGGACTCATTCCCGCAGCTCTCTATGAAGGAAAGTGTATTCAGCGGTCTCTGAGTATCCACTGATTTATGCAGGTCTGTTTACTTCCCCGGATATTTGGTATTTTAACAACTGATGCAACAAAATCAGCTTAAAAAATGCTAATTCTCCCAACAGTCCCTTCAGAGGAGCGCCTGGTGTTTTCATCTGGTAAAAAAGTGCTTTATTCCCAACAGCTCCCCTCCTTTCAAAGTGGATTCACACATTGTTACCTGTGATCATTTGATATTAAAATAAATTCAAAATGAGAGTAAAAAGAGCTGCACCTGTGTGTGTGTGTGTGTGTGTGGTTTGTGTGTGGTCAGGGTAAGACAGTAATGTGTGTCTGTGTGTGTGTGTGCTTGTCTGTGTGTGTGTCTCTGTGTGTGTGTGTGTCTGTGTGTGTATGTGTGTGTGTGCTTGTGTGTGTGTCTCTGTGTGTGTCTCTGTGTGTGTGTGTGTGTGTCTCTGTGTGTGTGTGTGTGTATGTTTGTGTGTCTGTGTATCTGTGTTTGTGTGTTGTCAGGGTAAGACAGTAATGTGTGTCTCTGTGTGTGAGTGTGTGTCTGTGTGTGTGTGTCTCTGTGTGTGTGTGTGTGTCTGTGTGTGTGTGTGTCTGTGTGTGTGTATGTGTGTGTTTGTGTGTCTGTGTATCTGTGTTGTGTGTGTGTTTGTCAGGGTAAGACAGTAATGTGTGTCTGTGTGTCTGTGGTGTGTGTGTGTGGTGTGTGTGGTGTGTGTGTGTGTGTGCTGTAGATTCTCAGCTGTTTGTTTTTTCTGATGTTCTTTTATTTACACATAATTAATGCCTCGTTTCCCAGCAGCCTTTGCATCCCTGAAAAGAGAGAGTAACCATAACAACCTTTATATCTGTTTCCTGTATTTAGGGTCCGCTCACATTAGCATTTGAACCCTCAAACTTTTACATCTCTCTCTCTGTCGATGGATTTCCTCTCGGCAGTGTTTCGTGTTTGCGTCTCAACTCTCGATGAACCTTTAATTCATGAGTTTCTGCTCCTGGTTGTTTATCCTCTGTGGACTCATTCATCTGAGGACTCATTCCTCTGAGGACTCATTCCTCTGTTGGAATCATTCCTCTGAGGACTCATTCCTCTGAGGACTCATTCCTCTTTTGGGATCATTCCTCCGAGGAGTCATTCCTCTGAGGACTCATTCCTCTGTGGACTCATTCCTCTGAGGAGTCATTCCTCTGTGGACTCATTCCTCTGTTGGGATCATTCATCTGAGGACTCATTCCTCTGTTGGGATCATTCATCTGAGGACTCATTCCTCTGAGGAGTTTCGGAAGATTTTTCTGACTCTTTCTTCAATTATCAGCAATCTGTTTGTTTTTTCATTCACACTTTTTAGGTTTTTAGTTGATTTGTTTTTGTACTTTGTTACGTCCCCCTCTAGGTAGAGGAAATAACACCAGTATGGAATTGTATAATTATAAGGGAGTTTATTTACAACAAAACAAAATGGCAGACAAGCAGCCAGGACCAAACAAAAAGGCCAACAGGGCGCCGGTTTAAATGGATAACCAACAAAGGGAGGACTCTAATAAGTGAGCCTACCTAAATACAAAGGAATATAACAAACAAAATAACCCTCACTATCACAGTGCTACAAACTAATGAAAAGGAGGCTGTAAGAAAACACAGCTAAGCTAAATAACTACAGTCAACATACCGGCTAAGCTACTCTAATCACATCTAATCATATCAACACTGCCAAACACAGACCACACAAGTTAACCTCTGCTAACAGATTTACACACAAACGAAGAGCAGGTAGCGAGAGGCGTCTGTTCACAGAGCCTCCAGAGTGATCGGCAGTCACAGGCTTTGAAGTCATCTCCAGCAGGTGTGCGCCGGATGTGCGCTGCGATTGGAGTGCGTCGGGCCCGGCGTGCTCCAATCACAATCTTCGGGGGGGCGGACCCTGAGATGGCAGCCAATGACGTCAGGGCAACCGCACAGCTCATTTACATATAACACAGGTTAACACAGTTACGACGGCCAGGAAGGCGGCAGCCGTAACATACTTAATATCTTGCTTTTTTTCCGTTATCTCAGTGCAGAAGAGATGCTTAACGCCTCTGTGCTTTACGTTCCCAAACAACAACACTGCATTTTTAATAACATTTTTCAAGGGGAACATAAACCGTATTACAGTGGCAGTTTAAACCTGTGCTGTACAATAAAACTAAAGAAAACACAGAAAACTACTTGGTTGTGTTCAGTAAAACATCATGATTTGTCTATAGTTTCTTATTGGGCGACGGTGGCTGTGAGGGAGTGTTGATGATGTGGCAGTTTGGTGGGAGGATTTAAAAAAAGAGATTAAGAATATGAGCATTAAATATAGTAGTGTGAGAAATAAGAGAGAGAGAGAGAGAGGGAGAAAAGAGTTAAAAAAGAGCTGGATAAAGAGATAGGAGGCCTTTTCTTGAGGGATGTGGGGATAGTGGTATTTTTATGAGCTTTAAGAAAGGCTGGATGAGTGGGATGAGTGAGTTTCAGAGGGAAGTGGTGAGTGCATGGGGGGGGGGGTGTTGAATGGTAGAAGTACTCAGATCTTGAGTACAAGTAGAAGTACTCAGATCTTGTACTTGAGTAAAAGTAGAAGTACTCAGATCTTGTACTCGAGTAAAAGTAGAAGTACTCAGATCTTGTACTCGAGTAAAAGTAGAAGTACTCAGATCTTGTACTTGAGTAAAAGTAGAAGTTCTCAGATCTTGTAATTAAGTAAAAGTAGAAGTACTCTGATCTTGTACTTGAGTAAAAGTAGAAGTACTCAGATCTTGTACTTGAGTAAAAGTAGAAGTAA
>CM062274.1:34094891-34156642 GCA_031216635.1 Dissostichus eleginoides
GAGTTTTTGTAGTAGACGAAGAAATGCACAACTCTTTTTACCTTGAGTTTTCATTCTGTAATGTTTGATGGATGTTTGATTACACATTTAAACTGCTTTTTTAATAATAATAATATTTCTTTTTTGAATTATCGTTATTTTGTTAAAATAATATATAGTATTTTTTAGAATTTGTATCCTTACTTATTTATTAGTTAAAATCATGTGTCTTATTATTTCTTTTAATATTTATTTCTTTTTATTTTGGCATTATTTACAAGTCTAATGAATTCTTACTGGTTGGCAATGGATATTAATTATTTCATATATCATTTATATTCATGTATCGATCATATGACATTAGCTGCATTAGCTACTTAATGCTTCATTAATAAATCAATCAATGTATAATATACTGTATATTTTTCTATTAGACACTACCGCCATCTAGCGGCTTAACGCACGCATTACGTCAGACGTCAAACGTGGAGGGGGATGATGCCTTGACGTCATCGCGTTCACCCTCACGTCGTTGGACTCTGGACGCTGCAACGGCGGTGAAGGTAGCAAACCGTTTCTGCAAAGTTTTAACCAGATACTTTGGTTTAAAAAGGTAAAAACTGGATATTTATGTCTCTAATTTGTTTGTTTGCTTTGTCACAAGTTATAAAGTGATTTAACTTCAAGCAGATAGTCGTAAATAGCAGATAACGGTACTTTAAACGAGCTAAATGTACTTGCTTTCACCAAACTCCACTCAAAACATGCACATTTCTGCTCATTAATTAAGCACAAAAGTGTGTTTGACTATATTTATGCACTTTCTTAATGTGGAACAGTGTTGTGCATTATTCGGCAGATCCATAATGCATGTTGCAAAACGCTTTTTGATTTTAAAGACGTTTTTGTATCTGATTAACTGTCATTAACAGGCTAACACTGTCTGTTTCAACAGCTTAATGTCTTGCAAAAAACACATTTAAAGGGTTTTATCTGCACAGTTTTTTATCTTGAGCCTATTCCCTTTTAGCTAATGATGTCTAACGGAGCTACTGATTTGCAGAAGTTGTATTTAAGCTGCTATTTTTACCTGCAGCTGTTAGGTGTCTACATGCATGAGGTTATAGCGGAGACAGTTGAACACTTTTTGCATGACTTATTCATAACTAAATGTGTATTAAACGTACACATGTGTGCTAATTACCCATACCATTTAGAGATGAATATATATGAACTATTGTTCTCAACATACATGTGACAGGAGAAGTCAGATGTTTAAAATACAACGCCTTAAAGCTGCAGCTCGTGCACAGTGTGTCTGCTGCAGGAGGCCCTACCTGAACATCTCCAGCTGGTTTCTATATCCAAGCATTATTAGCTTTATAACTCAAACTGTCTCTGTTCATTCACAGGCAATATTATGACCTCATGCACTGTACAAGTCTATTTAAAATGACTACTGACATAACATGTATTTATCAGTATCAGAGGTGGTGCATTATGTATTGTCTCCATACAGTCGGACTACAATGTGCTTTTAGTTGAAACGTCCACAATGCATTTCTTCACCTTTGCTCCTGAGATTATATGTGTGTGTTATGTGATGTGTGTGTTATGTGATGTGTGTGTTATGTGATGTGTGTGTTATGTGACACTGTTCTGTTCCGGTTTAACACTTAATCTAGTTTTATTTTGAAAGTCCAACAACAAACCTTTAGTTTAGAGTCAATAGCAAATATATTCTGTTTCTGGGAGGCTGTGGCTCAGTGGGTTAGTGTGTTGATCTTTGGATCAGGGGAGTACTGGTTCAACCCCACTGCAGTCAGCATGTCGTTGTGTCCCTGAAGACACTTCACCCCAAATTGCTCCTGTTGAGATTGTCCACAGTATTGAGTATGTAAGTCGCTTTGGATAAAAGCGTCTAACAAGTGACATGTCATGTAATGTATTTGAATAACAGTACATGAGTTTACAGCAGCAGTCGTTTATATAAGACTCAGTTATTGATAATTGTACTGTTTAAATATAATGTTAAAGTCTCTTTGTTGTCTTCCTGCAGTTCAGAGATGTCTCTCACTAAAGTTTCATCCAACAAATGTGCCGGTGGCTTCCAGAAAGTCTTCGAACATGAGAGGTGGATATTCAATGCATTTACAAGCTCACACACATACACACACACACACACACACACACACACACACACACACACACACACACACACACACACACACACACACACACACACACACACACACACACACACCTGTGGAGGTATGGTATGAATTAATGTGTGTGTGTGTGTGTGCAGCACTGAGCTCAGGTGTAAGATGAAGTTTGCCGTCTACCTGCCTCCTAAAGCTGAGACGGACAAATGTCCCGTCCTCTACTGGCTCTCAGGTGAGTGAACGATCAGTGCAGGAACAATCTGTGAGTTCATTTAAAGGTCCCATGTCATGGCCATTTCTACTGATCATCATTCCATTGTTGAGGTCTACTAGAATAGATTTACATTGTTCAATGTTCCAAACTCACATTGGTTTCTCATACAGCATCTCTGTAAAGTGTGTGTATTCACTCTCTGTCCTAAACGGCTTGTTGGAGCTCCTGCCCCCCCCTCCCTGTGAATCCAGTGTGCTCTGATTGGTCGCGACGTTGAGAGGCTCGTTGCTGCGATCTGCTGCGAGGAGCGGAAGCCTGTCAGCAGATCGCAGCAACGAGCCTCTCGGCGATACAGCGAGAACAAGCGAAACTCATCCTGAGCACACAAACACTCACAGCCGAAGTAAAAACAATAAGTGTGGCTTGATATTGAGTAAGAAAAAGGTTCATAACGCTGTGAGCATGGGTCTGCGGAGAGCATTTCTCCGCGATCCCAACGTAGCAGCCCAAAAAACGTTTACCCATTTGAACAGTCGTGGTAGATACCTTGTTTGTTTTAAACATCATAAATACACAAACAACAATGAATACTTACAGGTTGTGTACCCGAATCTCCCGCTGGTCCAAACAAAGTAGGAACAGCGTCGTTCTTCAGTGCCCTACGCTGTGCATATCCAGCATGAATCGCTGAAAGGTTTGTGGAGCTTTGTTTCGTGAAAGGCTGGCAGAGGGTGTGGCCTCTGGGTATTCACACGTCACAGAACCCAGGAAGTGAACAATGGAAACTGAGAAATCTCCAACGAGGCGTTCAGGGGCAGCATAGACACGTCTTCTCTGTGTTAGAGGTTTACTCCCTACAGGGTGTACTTTGAGGGTTTGTGACTCTGCAGACCGTTTACATGCAGAAAAAGCTTCATAACACAAGGGGACGGGTAACAACCAGAAAAGCATGACATGGGACCTTTAAGAAATGTATTTATAAAATAAGGGCTACTGGTGCAGTTATTGACTCTCAGCCACATCCAAACAATAGTTAAATAAATAGTAATAGTGTTGTCTTTGGGGACTATTTTCAGCGGGGGATTAATCCACATTTAATGCTCTTTTTAATAAAGCAACATTTGACTCCTTGACAATTATTTTTTCTAACAATAGGCTAATATATAATATAGCCTAATTTCTGTTTTTTTTACTCAAAAATAATGAATAAAAATCAGACTTGTGCTTTTAAAAAAATCAAAACAAATATGATTGACCTTGAAACAAGATGAATAATCTGATGCAAATGATGCGGAACAAAATATGAGTGAACCTAATCACATTCCTCCTCTCTGCAGGGCTGACGTGCACGGAGCAGAACTTCATCACTAAAGCAGGAAGTCAAGTTCTTGCTGCAGAACACGGGATCATCATCGTAGCTCCAGACACCAGCCCACGTAACACACACACACACACACACACACACACACACACACACACACACAGACAGACACACAGACACACACACACACACAGACACACACACGCGCACACACACACACACACACACACACAGACACACACACACAGACACACAGGAACACAGACACACACACTCACACGCACAGACACACACACACAGACACACAGGAACACAGACACGCACACTCACACACATACGCACACTCACACACACGCACAGTCACACACACGCACGCACAGTCACACACATGCACGCAAGCACGCACACACACGCACGCACACACGCATGCAGACACACACACACACACACACATTCACACAGACACACAGGAACATAGACACACACACACTCGCACAGGAACACGCACAGTCACACACACACAAGCACGCACACACACACACGCACACACGCACGCAGTCACACACACACACACACACACACACACACACACAGTCACACAGACACACAGGAACACAAACACACACAGTCACACAGACACACAGGAACACAGACACACACACACTCACACACACGCACAGGAACACACACACATGCACGCAAGCACGCACACACACACGCACAGTCACACACACATACGCAAGCACGCACACACGCACGCAGTCACACACACACACACACATGCAGACACACACGCACAGGAACACACGCACGCACAGTCACACACATGCAAGCAAATACGCACACACACGCATGCACGCACACACGCATGCAGTCACACACACACACACACAGTCACACACACGCACGCACACACGCACGCAGTCACACACACACACACACACACACACACACACACACACATGCAGACACACACACACACCCATACAAACACACACATTATTTCATAAAATCCTTATTTTATACCAAAAGCTGGTGACTACATTACCCACAATGCATCAGCTCCACCACAGATTCAAGTGTGTTATGCTAGTATCTGTTAATGTATCCTGCAGCAGAGCCTGTAAAGTCACGTGTTTCTGCAGATATTTAATCTTGTTCTTTTAGATGATATGGAAAAGTACTTTGTGTATTTAAACGTCTCTCCAGGCGGCTGTGACATCGAGGGAGAAGACGAGAGCTGGGACTTCGGGACAGGAGCCGGTTTCTACATTGACGCCACCGAGGATCCATGGAAGAAGAACTACAGGATGTACTCCTACATCACTGAGGAGGTGCGAGTCGTCCACATCCTTAGAATAATTAGTGAAGAGTGTAAAAGTCCACCTGGATGGACGGCAGGTTGTTTATTGTATCTGTCGCACAGAGAAAACTACAGGCGCCAGAAAACACTCAATAACTTGAATACATGAAGAAGAGCTGTTTTTGGAGCGTTTCTCTCCACCTTGAGACGATAAAGCTCCAGCTGGAAGGAAGGAGCTGCTTTAAAGGGGACCTATTCTGCAAAATGCACTTCTCCATGTCTCCTCTACATCAACATGTGTCCCCTCTTCTTCATGTCTCTTCCACATCAGCATGTGTCCCCTCTTCTCCATGTCTCTTCTACATCAACATGTGTCCCCTCTTCTTCATGTCTCTTCTACATCAACATGTGTCCCCTCTTCTTCATGTCTCTTCTACATCAACATGTGTCCCCTCTTCTTCATGTCTCTTCTACATCAACATGTGTCCCCTCTTCTTCATGTCTCTTCTACATCAACATGTGTCCCCTCTTCCTCATGTCTCTTCTACATCAACATGTGTTCCCTCTTCTTCATGTCTCTTCTACATCAACATGTGTCCCCTCTTCTTCATGTCTCTTCTACATCAACATGTGTCCCCTCTTCTTCATGTCTCTTCTACATCAACATGTGTCCCCTCTTCTTCATGTCTCTTCTACATCAACATGTGTCCCCTCTTCCTCATGTCTCTTCTTCATCAACATGTGTCCCCTCTTCTTCATGTCTCTTCTACATCAACATGTGTCCCCTCTTCTTCATGTCTCTTCTACATCAACATGTGTCCCCTCTTCTTCATGTCTCTTCTACATCAACATGTGTCCCCTCTTCTTCATGTCTCTTCTACATCAACATGTGTCCCCTCTGTGGAAAGAGACTCTGAAAGTTTCAGGAACAAAGATTCTCTCTCTTTTTCTCCTGATCCATTTCTATAAAAACCTGTCTGAAAATGAGCTGATCAGATTTTGGACACTTTGTGATGTCATCACGATGTTTTGTCTTGTGCAACCATTAGCCAATCAGCAACCAAGGTAACCCCCCCCCCACCTTATCACCTGAATCTCCTCCTAGAGCACCATTGAGTTCTTTTTAACCAAATGTCTCTCAGAGGGGCGTGGGGAGGGGCTCCTTATTTTCATCTAAAGTAACAGACAGAGAATCAGCACTTTGGAAACAGGGCTGAAACAGAGGGGATTATGGGATGCTGCAATGATCTGTTTGGTGTTTCAGCCAATCAGAGACAGGCTCTGGATATATCTGAGACCTGAGATATATGGATGAAGAACAGTATCATAGGGGACCTTTAAAGTATGTTTTGAGGTGTGAACGCAAACCGAACTTTCTGAAAAATGAAACAATGCAACAAACTGTCGTCTGGTTCGCTCCAGAGAAGCGACTATTAGGTGTGAATGTGACCTAAAATATTTATTTATGCTCTCTCTCTCTTTCTCTCTCTCTCCCCCCCTCTCTCTCTCTCTCTCTTTCTCTCTCTCTCTTTCTCTCTCTCTCTCTCTCTCTCTCTCTCTCTCTCTCTCTCTCTCTCTCTCTCTCTCTCTCTCTCTCTCTCTCTCTCTCTCTCAGCTCCCCAAACTGATCAACTCTAACTTCCCCTCGGACCCTGACAGGATGTCGGTCAGCGGGCACTCGATGGGCGGACACGGAGCTCTGATCTGCGCCCTGAAGAACCCTGGGAAATATAAGGTGCTGCACATTTTACATTTATATTCAATTTATTATTCCACCCCTTACACACTTAATGTATATTCAGAGTGGCAAAAGTACACACATCCTTTACTCAAGTAGAAGTACAGATACTCGTGTTTAAAAATACTCTGGTGAAAGTAGAAGTACTGACTAAACTTACCTTGGTTGCTGATTGGCTAATGGTTACACAAGCCAAAACATCGTTATGACATCATAAAGTGGCCAAAATCTGATCAGCTCATTTTCAGACAGGTTTTTATAGAAATGGATCAGGACAAAAAAGAGAGAGAATCTTTGTTCCTGAAACGATGGGTTACGTATTGTAACCCTAGTTATATAAGCACAGGCGGAGCCCTCTATTGGACTCTATGGGTACTACCCCTTGACCTTACTATGCGAGCGTTCACCTACTGAGATATCTTTAAACGTAGCCGGCCCTCGGGGCGGGCCTACCTGAGTGCGGGCGCAAGCCCACCCTATATAAGGACAGACAGGGCCCCTAGTAGAGGGCTCCGCCTGTGCTTATATAACTAGGGTTATACGTCGATGGGACGTAACCCATCGTTATATCTCACTGGCTCCGCCCTCTTCTGGACTCTATGGGTACAGTGGGTGGAGCCCTGATGGATACACGCCCTGTCGTCCAACAACCCATCACACTGCCCCTGACCGGCTTTTTGGTTAGCAGCCACTGCACCGCAACCTCTCCTCCCTCGGTTGTGACCGTGGAGGAGTCGGGGCCGCAGTTTACTTGGCTGATAGAGCACACTCAGACACGCTTACCTCGTGAAGAGTGTGCATGGAAAATAGTGAGGAAGGCTCTTAAGCAGGCGGGGGGAGTCCTCCAGCCCTGTATGGGGCTCACTGCGCACCATGTTTCTCGGGTCCCTAAGGAGCACGGGAAACCATAAGTGCATTATGTCTAGGGTGGGGGGGGGTCAAACATCTACTGACCCACAGCCCGCCCCCCCCCCCCTCACCGGTCATGTGTTGCCCCAGCAAGCACAGACGATGAGAAGGAGCCAGACATGTCCAAGAGATAAAACCTTATGAAGCTTGTGTAGAGTGCGCACGGATCCCCGTGGGGAAGGCTCTCCCCGCCTGACCGTGGGCATGTGCAATGCACTCGCAGAGCCATCCTGCCAGGCGTTTCTTGGACAGAGCTTTACCGGCCACACCCCCCCCTGAAGCACACAAACAGCTGTTCAGTGCGCCTAATGACAGCCGTGCGCTCCACATAACATGCCAGCGCACGTACCGGGCAGAGGAGGTGCAGTTTAGCCTCCCTGTCCCCAATATGGGGTGGAAGACTAAAGCCGCCCAGCTGTATAGAAACCCTTGACCTGAACGAACTCCTTAAGTTCTTGGGAGCCCTGCACCCTCAAGATACCTGTCATACCTGCCACTGGAGCCCTCGTTCTCAGTGGCCGTCGCCACGTCGCCTCCACACACTGCCAGATGTCTGCTAACGGGGCAAAACGAAGGCCGGCTGCGCCAGGGAAGCCGGGCCGTAAAACCCCTGACGGAGGCGGCTCACCGGCTTTGGCGGTCGTGGCGGGGGGAGCGGTAACCCTACACGCTCCGCCGCGATGGCCATAACCGCTGGGAAGTCCTGACGTGCGGACCTGTGAGGCGGCCCGTCCTGGGCTCCGGAACCGGAAGCACCCGACACCGAGGAACCCTTGTCGTCTTCCTCGTCGACGAACGGGGCCGGCCGGGATGGCGAAAACGAATGGCACCACCTCCTGCTCCTCCATCTCCACCACCTCGAGGTCCACGTGATCGTCCGCTTCTTCCGGGCGACGCGTAGTAGGCCTGAAAGTGCTCCATGCGGTGCCGGCGGCTAAGCTGTAGGAGCATCTGGCAGGCATTACAGGAGGGAGACTGCAAGCCGCCCCCGGCGTGATCAGGCCCCAGACACTCGGAACACAGGCGGTGGGGATCGGCACCTGCGATTAGGCCGTTGCACGTAGGGCAAGGTCGGTGCTCAAGGACTGGTGAGTTTTCCATTCTTCTCAATCTTCTTCTCTCTCTTTCGCTCTCTCAGTTGTTTATCCTGCTCGCTGAAGAGGGTGTAGGATGACAGTCAGGAGGCGAGGCCGCCTTATATAGGGTGGGCTGCGCGCGCACTCAGGTAGGCCCGCCCCGAGGGCCGGCTACGTTTAAAGATATCCCAGTAGGTGAACGCTCGCATAGTAAGGTCAAGGGCAGTACCCATAGAGTCCAGTAGAGGGCGGAGCCTGTGAGATATAACTTTCAGAGTCTCTTTACACAGAGGGGACACATGTTGATGTAGAAGAGACATGGAGAAGTGGATTTGCACAATAGGTGACCTTTAAACATAAAATATCTGATTCTCCCGTGTTTCCTCAGACTGTGTCAGCGTTCGCTCCGATCTGTAACCCTGTCCAGTGTCCCTGGGGTCAGAAAGCTTTCTCTGGATACCTGGGGTCGGACAGAGACACCTGGCAGGTGAGAGGGAACACCGCTGAGTGTCATCAGATTTATCTTGATTTTATATATCTTTGTTGTAAGAATAGGTGTGAACTAAATATATGACTATTATCAGATTTTATCATCACCCTTAAAAACATTTATATTTTTGTTGTGGTTGTATAAAAGTACCAGAAAGAACAAAATATATGGAAACAAAGATGGATTAAAGCTGAAGTTTTGGTTAGACGAAAATATTTGATGTGAAGTTTGGAAATAATTATAATGATGTTATTTGGTAATCTATTTTAAAGAGCATTTAAAAGCTAACTGGAGGTTTATAGAAAAAGCACCTATTCTTCTGTTTCTTTAATATTTATTCTAGTTATTTAAGTCTTTATTGGAGCCTCCAGAGCTTTGTGACGTTTGTCTGTTGACTCGTTTGTTACGATGATTTGTCTTTTTTCTGCAAACTGAGTCTACCTACAGAAACAGTAAATAACACAGTGACTGTGTGTGTGTGTGTGTGTGTGTGTGTGTGTGTGTGTGTGTGTGTGTGTGTGTGTGTGTGTGTGTGTGTGTGTGTGTGTGTGTGTGTGTGTGTGTGTGTGTGTGTGTGTGTGTGTGTGTGTGTGTGTGTGTGTGTGTGTGTGTGTGTGTGTGTGTGTGTGTGTGTGTGTGTGTGTGTGTGTGTGTGTGTGTGTGTGTGTGTGTTCCAGGCGTACGATGCCACGGTATTGGCTGCTTCTTACTCCGGCCCCCCATTGGACATCCTGATCGATCAGGGGCGGGACGATCAGTTCCTGTCGGCCAATCAGCTGCTGCCGGACAACCTGATCGCCGTCTGCTCCGAGAAGAAGATCCCCGTCGTCTTCAGACTGCAGCCGGTACGTCTAACGCCTCTTTAAAGTGTCTCAGAAACACGTGTCTTTATAACCGTCATCCTCCGTATCACTCTCTACTCTCACTTTCCGTGACATATCCAAGACTGTGATAAGAAAGAAAAAAAGAAGCCACTCCCCAGATATGTATTATATGGAAAACAGTGATTTGATGTTTTCAAAATGGCATTTAAAGGGTTAAAATCCTGACAATGATTAAATATGTGGTATTTTTCATTAGGACTGAAGTTGCTTTAAAAATTGAACCCAAAAAAGTGGTGAAAAAAATATTTGAATATAATGTTTTTATCAAAGTTTTTGGAATGACTAATTAGGGAGTCGATTTGATCTTATTTGCTCAGAGTGAATCCTCCGCTCTGTTAGTGCGCCCTCTCGTGCTCACACTGCCTGAGTGCCTCATTTCCTGTTTGTAAAATATGTTGTTTGTTTAGAGATTATAGAACAATAATCACGTGTTGTTCCTTCTCTACATGGTGGCTGCAAGAGATCCAGCTACAATATACTGATGTTAAAACCCAAACACGTCGTTTAGGGACTGAATTCATCCAAATCAACCCCAGAACCTGAAAGTAAATTCATTAAAGCTGCATTTTATTAATAACCAGTTATCCAAAAGCATCAATTGTACCGTTAATTAAATAATAATAATAATTGGCTTCACATTTTTTTATTTAACCTCTTTAATTCGATTTTTCGTGCCTAAATGCACCTGAATCCATTATTTTCTAACAAAAGCATTCATGTGTTGTTCTGATTACTTAACCAGGAGGGTCGTACTCTTATTTAAACTTTAAAAAAGCTCTTTTTCTTTGGTTGCTTTGGTCTAAAAGCTCTATTTTATTATCAAAATACTTAAAGATCTCAGGAGGAATACATCTCTTATTTTCTTCCAGAGATTCTTCACTTAATGCATGAAATGTGGAGTTTTTAAAGCCGTGTTGTGTTTGTGCTGCAGGGATACGACCACAGCTACTTCTTCATCTACTCCTTCATGAGCGATCACATCAAACATCACGCAAAGTTCCTGAACGCCTGAACGCACCACGGGACAGGAAGCTCAGGCCGGACTTCCTGCAGGATTCAGTTCAATAAAATCACTTCTGGTTTCTAAATCATTTAATGAAGTGACTTCTCTAAGTTTGAGCAGCACTTACCTGAGGGTTTAAATAACAGGAGTATTAGTTTTGGATCATGGAGCCACAGGAAATGTTTGCTGAGAGCTGATTGGATGTTGCATAGCAGCGACTCAGCGGAGATTTTTTAAATAAAATCCTCAGATAATCTTTTTGTTGTTTTGTTTGTGATTGAAGTTTAATCTGTGAAACATTATGCTGTCCCTTTTTATAGGAGCCACCAAATGAACAGAAATAATATATAAAAATTCATGCTTTAGTATGTTGAGAACAAATTGTTAAAAAGTCATATTACAGTATGTACATTTATTCTGATAAAATGTCATAGTATAGCTAGACCAACAAATGAATCCATGAAAAGGTCATAGTATATGTTTGGAAAAAAATCCTAAAAATGTAAGAGTTTACAAAAAAATCAATAAAAAACATTATAGTATGTTAAAAAAATCATAAAAAGAGAGTACAGTATATCACAAATAGAATACACATAGTATCGTCTTTTTATATATATATATATAATAAAAAAGGTAAAAAGGAAACCAAGGGCTGGACCCAAAGCAGAGACACTGATAGGCTGCTGAAGAGCCTATCAGGGACAGGCATGCTGCTGAAGAGCCTATCAGGGACAGGCAGCTGAAGAGCCTATCAGGGACAGGGAGGCTGCTGGAGAGCCTATCAGGGACAGGGAGGCTGCTGGAGAGCCTATCAGGTACAGGCAGGCTGCTGAAGAGCCTATCAGGGACAGGCAGGCTGCTGATGAGCCTATCAGGGACAGGGAGGACGGGCCATTTGGTGCCCAGTGTGATTCATTCAGTGCCATCAGAGACATCATCAGTGGCTACTGTATATCCCTGAAACACCAGCCCACAATACAAACATGTAAAATAATTATGCAACATTAGAAGTTATGAATTTGATGAACAATAGTCTAGTCCATGTAGTAAAGATAGAGTTCGACATTTAAGTAAACACACTAATTTTCTTATTTGTTGGCAAAAGTTTCCCACATGTGATCAATAAAGTACTTCTTATCTTATTTTAAGAGTTAGTTAAGAAAATCCTAATCGCTCTCTGATAAATCTGATCTGATAAATATGAAGCTTATCAGTCAGAGTACAAGGCAACTTGCACCTAGTTGATTAATATAATATATAACGGTATTAAATATGCATAGTGACACCCCTGAAGCTCAGTAATCATCATAACCAAACAGGTCCAGTTTACATAATGTCCTAGTGTCTAATCCAATTTGACACTACTTACACTTACCCTTAGAAAGACAATGTGTGACCACAAGTGACACATGTAAGATTTAAACTTTGGAAAATGTTAGACAACAGATTTATCATTTAGATATCTTATCAGGCTGACACTTGGGTTCTCCCGGGTTCACTCCGTTAGGAACCTTCCTAAGCTTCACTGACGAACGTAACCCTCTTCTTCCTTTGTCATGTGCCAGTTGGCCTTATTCCATGCCATGTCAAGAAAGCCAGCGTTTTTCAAGCTAAGAACTTTATTTACCATCCACCAAGAGCCACGTTAATTAAGTCTTGTATTATTTGCAATTTGCCTTTGCACATTCTTTCCTACATTTTGTAAAAACTTTTGTTTTTGTACTTTTGTTGTCGAGTCGCTGCATTTGAGTCCCAGTCATTGTGTCACGTTCTTTACGTTTCTCACACTTTCCACTCTTAAGAAAAATGCAGAAGCGCCCAAGATTAGGTAAAGAATTAGGTCAATACTGTATGTAATAACACAAATATATGACATATTCACCATCTTTGGCTCAGTCAGTAGGGGATTGGACTGGGAGCTGTGGGGTCGCTCGTTCAAGTCCCCGACCAGACCTAAATATGGAGTGTGGACTGCTACTTGGAGTGGTCCCAGTTCACCTCCTGCCCTGCCGTGGTGCCCTTGAGCAAGGCACCGGACAATTTCATAACATTCATCTGCTACTTAATAATTATTTATCTATTATCTAATATATCATTCCAACAACTTGTATATAGACTCGTATTGCACTATTCCACTTTTTTTTTTCTCTCACTTTTTTTAGAACTATTCCACTTTTTTGTATTACTTTTAATATAATATACTTTAATATTGTTTTAATATTGTCTGCTTATCTGTATTATTGTGTTGCATTGTTGGAGAAGCCTGTGACCTAAGATTTTCAACGACATAATTAGCTATGTTAGTTTGACAATAAAGAACCTTGAACCTTGTTGACCACAGCAGAGAACCTGTGGTTATGGGCCTCAGAGATTGTGTTGTCTCTGCCATGAGTGTGGGTGCTTCCCCCGGAGGTGGTGAAGCAGATCTGGGCCCGGTTCGGGAGAGCGGAGGTGGACCTGTTCGCCAACCGGCGAAACAGCCACTGCACTCTGTGGTTTTCCATGGCTCGGCGGGACAATCCGCCCTTGGGGGTGGACGCTTTTGCACACGAGCCATGGCCACGAAAGCTGCTCTACGCCTTTCCACCGCTGTGCCTCATTCTCCCCCTCCTGGAGAGGGTGAGACGAGAACATCTGTCAGTCATCCTAGTGGCCCCAGACCGCCGCGTGGCGCCGTGGTTTGCGGAGGTGACACAGATGATGGTGGGCCAGCCCTGGGCAGTTCCTCAGGTCTGGGGGACGATGTCTCAGGGGGCTGGTGCAATAGGGGCGTTACCCTCTCTGGGCCAACCTCTCCAGGCTTGGCTCCTGAGAAGGACAGGCTGAGACAGGGGGGATTGTCTGACCAAGTTATCCAGACTATCCAGGCAGCAAGAGCAGGATCCACCACAGCCTGTTACAGGCCAAAGTGGTTGGCATTCCAGCGATGGTGTGAAGAGGGAAGACTAGAGCCCTTATCTTGTACGCTGGCTCTATTCTGTCCTACTTATAGTTACTGGTGGACAGAGGGCTGGATAATTCACAGTTAAAGTGTATGCAGCAGCCATTTCATCCTGTCATGAGGCATTTGGCGGCAGGTCAGCCTTCAGTCAGCCGCTTATGTCGCAGTTTTTGCAGGGGGTCAGGAGGCAGCGCCCAGTAGTGCACGCCTCCTCCCCGCAATGGGACCTGCCGTTGGTGCTCGAGGCTCTGGTCACAGAACCATTTGATGAGACTCTGGAGCTCTCCTCCCTGAAGGCACTGTCATTAAAAACAGCATTGCTGCTGGCCCTGACTCGGCCAAGAGAGGTCCGAACTGACCGCTCTGTCGGTGCACCCGAGTTGCCTGTGGATCCGGGGTGACCGTAGCGGGGCGACACTCAGGCCGAACCCCTCCTTTGTTCCCAAGAACTTAAGGAGTTTGTTCAGGTCAAGGGTTTCTATACAGCTGGGCGGCTTTAGTCTTCCACCCCATATTGGGGACAGGAGGCTAAACTGCACCTCCTCTGCCCGGTACGTGCGCTGGCATGTTATGTCGAGCGCACGGCTGTCGTTAGGCGCACTGAACAGCTGTTTGTGTGCTTCAGGGGGGTGTGGCCGGTAAAGCTCTGTCCAAGAAACGCCTGGCAGGATGGCTCTGCGAGTGCATTGCACATGCCCACGGTCAGGCGGGGAGAGCCTTCCCCACGGGGGTCCGTGCGCACTCTACACGGGCTATGGCTGTGTCAACAGCCTTATTTAGCAACGTGAGTGTGGAGGACATAAGCACGGCGGCGTCTTGGTCCACGCCAGGCCCCTTCATAAGGTTTTATCTCTTGGACATGTCTGGCTCCTTCTCATCGTCTGTGCTTGCTGGGGCAACACAGAAATGGTGAGGGGGGGGGGAGGCGGGCTGTGGGTCAGTAGGTATCTGACCCCCCCCACCCCCTGGACATAATGCACTTATGGTTTCCCATGCTCCTTAGGGACCGGGGAAACATGGTGCGCAGTGAGCCCCATACAGGGCGAAGGGGGGAGCCTTCCTCCCTATTTTCCATGCACACTCTTCACGAGGTAAGCGTGTCTGAGTGTGCTCTATCAGCCAAGTAAACTGCGGCCCCGACTCCTCCACGGTCATGGCCGAGGGAGGAGAGGTTGCGGTGCAGTGGCTGCTAAAAGCCGGTCAGGGGCAGTGTGATGGGTTGATGGACGACAGGGCGTGTATCCATCAGGGCTCCACCCACTGTACCCATAGATTCCAGTAGAGCCTGTGAGATATAACGATGGGTTACGTATTGTAACCCTAGTTATATAAGCACAGGCGGAGCCCTCTACTAGGGGCCCCGTCTGTCCTTATATAGGGTGGGCTGCGCGTGCACTCAGGTAGGCCCGCCCCGAGGGCCGGCTACGTTTAAAGATATCTCAGTAGGTGAACGCTCGCATAGTAAGGTCAAGGGTAGTACCCATAGAGTCCAGTAGAGGGCTCCCCCTGTGCTTATATAACTAGGGTTACAATATGTAACCCATCGTTATTTCCCTCCTAATCTATGTATCTATTCTTCTATCCTATCTTTATATAAAATAAACGTAAATGCAAAGATGAGGATGTGTAAACGCAGGGCAGATGAATTGATTAAATGAAACTCGAAAAATACAAATACAAATATTGTAAAATTAAGGAGGAGCAAAACATTCTGTGATTTAATTACAACATTTGATGCAGACATTTTTTATGGCAAATGAAATGTTTTATGAATCATTGTGATCTTCATCCGTTCACTATAAGGCAAGCAGGTTCATGTTGCTTTAGGGTTTTGGTGTGACTGTGTCTGATATCACATTTGCATTGTTACACATTAACATATGCAAGTAAGGTCACCTGAGGCTCGTTGGGTTTATTTGTTACTAGTTCAAGTGAAGGTTGACTTCATTACAGATGTTTGATATCAAACACGCAGCCTGGTGATGCATAAAGTGAAATAATACGTGACTTATGGTAAATCAATCATCGGTTTGGCCATAACACAAAGCAGCCAAGGTGAACACCTCAGGTCACACAACAACAACTCTGTTAAGGCAGTGTTATATGAACAAATCAAGAAGTTAGAGAGAGGGTTGCTCATGCCTAGTACTTCAAACACATCATCTTTGATTAGACTCTGTCTATGAAAACGATAAACTGTTTAATCTATTAAGAGGAGTTAAAGAATGTTTGTTTGTGTTTCTCCAATTCTGCTGCCACAAACCTCATTAACCAAACAATTTGTTGTGAATAAGAAATGGCTTATTCCTTTCTGAGAATCATGGTATGCTGCAGGAGGCAATGTTAAAGTATTCCCATTTAATCCCATGCAAATGTATATTTGACATCTTTCATTTTGTCTTTGTAAACAGCGTCAAAGTACGCTGCTTCTGCCGGGGTTAGCTGCTTTTTCCAGTCTCCAGCAATTCCTGAAACACAACATGGGAGAAAAAGGAAATCATTATTCAGTTGGAGAAATATGTGCACCTTTCTATCTTATTTTGAATAGACACATTTGTACTTGCTATTTAGAAATACAGTATGTCAGTTTCTATGTGAGGATTCCCTTATGGTCCTGATACCATCCACCAAAGATGACTCAGCACCAATGAATGCCCTACCCCCAAAGACATGTTATGACTATGACTAGATAGTACAATATTAGTGAGAAAATAAAACAATAAAGCCCAGCAAACTCTCCATAAACATCATTATGTATTTCATGAACAGATCATTTCAGGATGTATTGCGCAACGGAAATACATCAGTGTATCCTCGGTTATAGCTCCTCCAGATTCAAATAAACCTTTTGTACTGCATGTATTATTTAATGACACTCACTTTTCCTGAGAAACTCAGACTTTGTCTGGTCCAGTAATTCACGAGAAGCAGTAGAGTAGTTTGACATGTTGTTCTTCTTCATGTTCTTGAACAAACATCGGTCGGCTATCTTCTCTATCGCTTCATCGTCCAGAGATTTCTGCAGGAACTGAGCCATGTTGCACACAGAGTCCTTCAGATCCTGCAGAGAAACACAGATCAGCTCATAGTCCTGCAGTGGCTCTCCCAGTATACAATATCTTAGTAGGAGGAGTTTGAAGATGATTGCTAAATCAAGGTCAGAATTATTGGGAAAATATTTGGAAAAGTGATTTGAGGCAGATTTGAGGATTGTTCCTGAGTCTCACCATTATCATCTGTTCATAGGAGATGTGCATGATGTGCTCTTCATCTTCAGCATTCAGCCAGCTCTTTACATGATCAAACCACGAGCCAAACAGAACTGGAAGGAACAGGAGACACAAGTATTCCTTTAATAAGAGGTTATCATAACTTTGTATTTTTGTTTACTGAACTTCATGGTCTTTCAAGATCTCCCTTGTTAAAGGCTACATATAATGCAAAATGCACGTGCTAATGGCTTTGCAAGATAAACATGTATCCATGGTGTGCTAGCGACCCACAATGTATAAGAATGGACCGTCTTCTCTATTTTACTCTTGCTGTTATTTTGGCTTGCTTTAAAAAGACAGGTGCTTAAAATGAGCATTTTCAGAGAATTTATGAGAACAAGAATGTGTTTTTTGAACATTAAAGTTTGTAATCATGTACACACACACATACACACACACACACACACACACACACACACAGCAGCAGGCCTCTACTTGCTACAAACTTAAATATGAAAAGGTTCAACTACGCACACACACATCATCTTGGCTCGCGCAGCACGCTCACAGGCATAGATTGCCAATAATTGATTGCGCACCTTGGAGGTGAAGTGCAGGCATATTGTCATTCAAGAGAGAATACGATGCGTAGTTCTTTTGGAAAACATGTTTTTCTTTTAGCCTATTTACCTCCTTAACGTAAATAATACTCGTTGCATTGACACATGCATTATTTGTGATTAAAATAAAGGTTGTTGGTAATGTATTCGCGACCCCCACAGATGTATGATTTCACTGCGTTCATGGGAGCTCAGCTCCCATTGGCTCCCACATAACTCGAACCCTGGCCTTCCCTTTGTGACAAATGCCGTGGGGAAGTTGAAAAAGATGTGTCTTCAGCTGAATACTTTGCCAATAATCTAATTTATTTTTATTTTTATAATTATTATGTTCAGTAGGTTGTGGAAGTGCGCCCCAAAATATTTGTTGATCTTCTTTATTGGTATTCATTAATTTGATATTATTTATTCAAATGGAGATATAAATGTATAATTTATTTTATTTATATTAGTATTGGTTTTTCAGTTGAATTATACTTAAAGTTCAGGGTAATCAACTGTTAAAAAGATACTGTTCAAATTGTTTTTTTTAAAAGTTCAATAAATGGATGTTTTCAAAGTCAATGAATAATCGTATTTAATAATCGTGATATCAACATTGACCAAAATAATCGTAATTATGATTTTTGCCTTAATCGAGCAGCCCTAGCGAGGGCCCGATCATCGCTGCTTGCAGCTTTAATTCTTATTGCCAGCCTCAATATGATGATTGTTTTTATACATTTTAATTCCCCATTATTGCAAGAGACAAAACATTTAAATGAACATGGGCAATAGTAAAATAAACACGTGTTAGCACTCAACAAGATTTATTTTTGTTATTGTTATATTGTATCGTCAGTGTTTTTGAGAACCAAACCTGTTATGTGTCAGTAAACCTTCTCTCTCTCACTCTCTCACACACACACACACACACACACACACACACACACACACACACACACACACACACACACACACACACACACACACACACACACACACACACACACACACACACGCGCGCGCGACAGCTCTGTCTTTTTGTTTGAAGTTGCACACTGACCTTCTGCCAACGACATACTCAATCAGTCTGCACATTATCTACTAAATTAACAATTGAACGTATCATTACCAGAATACTGGTCAAACTGAAGTCAACACAGGTCAAAAACTACTACTTCTTCCACACAATGTAATATTTTCCAGTTTTATTTTATATTCAATTATTTAATATCTTTTATCTTTTACATATGTTTTCACTACATCAAATAATGTCTAATCTTCAGCCATTACACATTGCATTCTGACTCAGCAACAATAGCAAAAATCTGTCCATCTTAACAGAGGTTTTTTAGAATATATCTCAACCCCAGTCCGTCATTACAGTATTTTAGAATCACAAGAGTAGGACTGAAGTATCTTAAGGGTAACAATGAGTTTGATAGATTTTCTAAACCAGGGGTATAACAAGGCATAAATCAGTGGGTTCAGACAAGAGTTAAAATACAGCAACCAGATTACAATGAGTGAGGTTGAACTACTATTTCCAATATCCTCACCTATAAGGGATGGAGTGTAATATGGAAACAAATATATTAGAAACACAAGGACAACAACACCAAGAGTTCTGGCTGCTTTCATCTCAGATTTCTTAACAGTTGCACCAACTGAGCGTTTGATTGTGACAGTTATAACATGAGAACGCATGGCTCTAGCCTGAAACACAGCCACCACAAACACTCTCATATACAGAACTATGATAACAGTAATGGGGGAAATAAAGGTAACGACAAAGTCAACAGCTCCTGTGATATTGTCAATGACAACTACACACTCTCCATGGCAAGAATTCTGTGAATCAGGTTGCCTCAGTAAGTCCTTTAAAATGAGACAATTATAGATAATAGAGGAAATCCAACATAGACGGATGCAGATTTTTGTTCTGTTCACAGTAACTCTGGTGGTGTAATGTAGAGGGTCACAAATAGCAAAATAACGGTCAATGGATATGAGCACCATGTTTCCGACAGTAGAAGATAGAATGGTAAAATTAACAATACAATACAGAGCACACATCAGGTCACCAAAGTACCAGCAAGCCTCTGTTAGAAGGATGTAAACAGGCATCAAAATGAGGCCCACAAGGAAGTCTGAGACAGCCAGGGAGAGGATGAGGAGGTTAGTGGGGGTGTGGAGCTGCCTGGAAAGGAAGAATATCATCATAAATAAGATTATCAATGACAGCTTGTAACAACAAACAGCACTAAAACACAAAAAAAGCAATTGTATGGATATGCATTTGTTGTGAGTGTCTGCTTTAACTATTTTGTCACACAACGTCAGGTTTGAATATGTTATCATTTAAAACAGCACTATTATCTGAAACATTCATTAAAAGGAATATATGCTTTGCTAAATCATGTTACTTTTCAATCATGAACAAGCTTAAGCTGAAAGTTTGTCTGTGCCTGAAGTGGGAGATAGAGATGATGACCAGCAGGTTGAGAGCTGCAGTGATCAGAGCGATGAAGGACTGCAGGATGTTAGCGAGCAGGACATCTGACTGATCTGGCGTAGGCTTCCTGCAGGATTTGTTGAAGAGTTGTGGAAAGCAGAGTTCATCCCTTTGGGAAGTGTCCATCTGCAGAGCGACGTGTTGAGAAGCTGTGTTCTGGCAAAGCTCTCTGTTCTCCAGCTGATATATCTCTTCTCATCAGTCTTGCCCCTACTATTACTTTCTCTCTAGCTAAGACTGAAATCCCTAAGCTCTACTTTGTTTTCTGCAGTCATCTTCATCTCAGTCTTCATCACTTCCATGCAACTTTTTTTTCGTAATTCCCGGCATTGACATCATCTTATTTGATTATGCTGCCCACTTTTTCCTAGTCATCAAGAGTGGTTTTACAGTGTAAAAGACATCGTGAAGTATTGAAACCAAGTGGGCCATGCTGATAAGTTACATTGTGGGAGTGGCTCCTCAGAGTTATGGTCAAAGGGTCAATGAAGCCAACTTGCTTCTAGACAATGGATTAGGTCTTTTAGCCTTTTGGGCCGTGTTGTTCCAGGGTTATTTTGAAACAAAAATGACATAAAGGCAAGAGATTGGGAAGGCCAATGAGATTGACTGTTTGTTCGCCTCAAGAAGGTTCTGGCAACCCCCAGATGACTCAGGAAAGGGACACAGGCTTTCAGAGTGTTCAGCTCAGGAGGAGAGCTGCTGATATCCTGATACTGTCAGGCACTTTGAAGGGCTCCCAAACACATCCAAAATGTTGTCGATGGATAATGAAAAGTTGGAAGATTATAGGGAAGCTTTGCCCATATCCCAATATCACAGCGCCAGGTATGGATGAGATTTTCCCAGGAATATTAGAGGCTCTAGACATTGTTCAGGTTTCTGGCAGACATGTCTCTTGAGTGATGGTCAAGGGCTAACTCCTCTTTTATATCAAGGTATCATGTTGCTCAACCAGCCAGGAAAAGCTTAGGTACTCAAAGGAAGATCTGACCGATTCTATTGAACATCTTGCTGTCGTGCTTAGCTGTCCCCCTTTATCAGAAGCATCCTTATACTTCCTGTACACAGTAAAACCATTTACTTCTGAAAGGATTAATGAAAGGTGTCAGAGGCCTCGGTGTGGTGAGACACTGTAAAACATTTCATGTCAGTTTAACTTGCAAATGAAAGTCCACCTGCTGCCTTGAAAAAGCAAATCAAGTCAACTTGAAGACAATCTTTGTTTCAACTCATTAATGCAAGTAAATATCGTTGATATGACTTAAAGGTTCTAGTTGTGTTAACATAGTTTTTTAAGTTGTCTAAGTTGATTTTTATACTCAGAGTTGAAACAAATACCAATCTTACATTATCAGTGCAAGAAAACGTTATATCTCTCACAGGCTCCGTCCTCTACTGGACTCTATGGGTATTACCTTATCATGCAAGCATTCACCTACTGAGACTTCTATAGACGTAGCCGGCCCCGGGGCGGGCCTACCTGAATGCGCGCGCATCTCACCGTATAAAAGTAGGCCTCGCCTCCTGACCGTCATCCCTTTCTCTTCAGCGAGCGGAAGTGACACACTGAGCAGAGACTTGACAAGAGAAAGAAAGAGCATGGAACCACTCCTCGAACACCGGACCTGCCCGAAATGCCCTGGCCTGATCGCAGGAGCTGATCCGCACCCCCTGTGCTTCCAGTGCCTGGGGCCGGACCACGCCGAAGACGGCCTAAACCAGTCGCCGGCCTGCGACACCTGCTGAATGATCCCTCGGCAAACCCGCCAACATCGTGGGGATCATTTCCGGGTGGAGTTCAGCCCGCAGGAGGAGCCTGAGGATCAGGACCTCGAGGTGGTAGAGATGGGCGAACTGGATGACGAGGTGCCATTCCGGTTCACCCTCCCGAGGGGCCAGGTGGCCCCGTTCCCGGAGGAGGAAGACGATGAGGACGCTTCTTTGTCCGGTGGTCCAGCACTCAGGTCTGCGCATCTGGACTTCCCGGCGGTGATGACCCTGGCGGCGGAGCGCGTGGGCTTACCGCTCCCCCCACCGCTGCCACCGAGGCCTGTAAGCCGCCTTCGGCAGGGGTTTTACGGCCCGGTGCATCCGGCGCAGTCGGCCTTCGTCTCGCCCCCGTTGCCAGATATCTGGCAGTGTGTGGAGGCGACGTGGCGGCAGCCATCAAAGACGAAGGCCCCAATAGCAGCCATGGCGGGTATCATCAGGGTGCAGGGCCGCTCGGACACGGCGTGTCCCGGTGTGCCCTCCTCGATGAGAGCTTTGCAGCCCATCTGCTTCCACAGGCAGCTGGTTGGGCGGAGGGAAAGAAACCTCTCCCCCCGCTGCCGCGGGACCGAGACACCTTGGAGTATTTGGACAAAATATTCAGGCTCAGAGCACAGATGGCAGCTGCGGTCAATAGTCTCGGTGTGTTGGGTGTCTCCCTGATTACCCCTCAGGCAGACGCCCCTGCCCTCCCGCCTCAGGACGGGAGCAATTATCCGGACCGCTGCATTGGTCAGATGAATAATCTGATCCATGGAGTGGCCGCCGCAGCAGGGCGGGTGATGTCCTTGGCCACAGTGGCATCGCGTCACATGTGGCTAGGACTCACCGCCCTATCCAAGAAGGACCGAGAGGGGCTCTTCGGGTCGATATCCTCGGTCACCCAGCGCTTCAGCCGCCTAGAGGAGGAGAGAGCACAGCTTAGCAACATGCCCATCCCGTGGAGCCGGGGTGCCGGCACTCACTGGCACGGGCTGCCCAGCGTCGGCAGGCTCCGATTAATGCAGTTTACCGTAGTGGTAAAGGGGACATTATGGCGGAGTGCGTGCTCACACAAGAGCGCGCGGCGGTGCGTTCAGGGACCTCAGTAAAAAATCTGCCCTTTCTGTGTCGACCCTCCTGGGCAGAACTTCCCTTCACAGGGAGTTTTGCGGTGGAACGGGTCACCAGGGAGTATCACAGCTTCATAGCTGGGGCCCCACAGCTGAGGGCTTGTCCCCTAACACAGTGTTATGGGGAATGGAAACTCAGCTGTTTGTTAACAAAGTGGATGGACAGGACGCTGAAACGGGGCTATTCACTCCAGTTTTGCAGCATCCCACCTCCATTCAAAGGCATGCGAGAGGTAAATCTGTCATCCCAGGAGGAGATGGGTTTCCTCTCGGCAGAGATTCAGGCCCTGTTGCAAAAACAGGCGGTGCCTGTTGGGCACCCTCAGCAAAGAGAAAAGGGTCTTTATTCCATGTACTTCCTGGTTCTCAGGAAGACAGGAGAATTCAGACCTATTCTAGATCTCCGCGGCCTGAATCGCCACATTTCCTCCAGAAAATTCCGCATGTTAACTATAAAACAGTTACTGGGGCTTGTGCAGCCGGGCGATTGGTTCACCACCATCGACATGAAAGACGCTTACTTTCATATAGAAATTGCTCCGGAGCACAGACAGTATCTGCGTTTTGCCTTCCAGGGGATAGCCTACGAGTACAACAGACTACCGTACGGCTATTCCCTATCCCCACGCACGTTCAGCAAATGTGTGGCCACAGCGCTCCAGCCGCTGCGCGCCCATGGCATGAGAGTTTTCTTTTACCTGGACGACCTCATAGTCATGGCCAGGTTCAGCGAACAGGCAATATTTTGCACAGCCCAATTGATCCTACACCTAACCAAGTTGGGCTTTGCGATCAATTGGAAAAAGAGCACCCCCATACCTCACCAACAGGCGTTGTATTTGGGAGTGGTGCTCGATGCACCCTGTCAGAGAGCAGACGCGCGTCCCTGCTTCGGGCGGTTCGTAGGCTGCGACAGGGGGCAACAGTGACAGCTTTAACTGTCATGCAGACTCTGGGTCTCATGGCGGCTGCACGTTGTGGTCCCGCTCGGGTTACTGCATATGTGCCGCCTGCAGAGGTGGTTCTCCAGCCTGCGTTTAGATCCCAAGAGACACAAACGACGTCTGGTGACCATCCCCCCTCAGTGGAGGGAAACCTCCGGTTCTGGGGGTCCCTGGATCACCTCCGGAGGGGGTCTCCACTGGCAAAATGTTGTCGATGGATAATGAAAAGTTGGAAGATTATAGGGAAGCTTTGCCCATATCCCAATATCACAGCGCCAGGTATGGATGAGATTTTTCCAGGAATATTAAAGGCTCTAGACCAGGGGTCAGCAACCCCTGTTTCCCCTGCCTTTCGCCAGTTGTTAAATCCTCCTTTCACAAAACTCCCATCCCTGATCTTGTCTGCACTGACGAGCTTCTTTTCTATAGCAGAGCAACAGAAGAAGCACACCGCATTATCACTTTCTCTTATAGTGAAGCCATGTCCACTGTTTAAACCAGCCTGAGTTGAAGGATCGGGTGAATGTTTCCTTTCCAAACCGCCTGGCAGGGAATGTAAACTCCTTGGGCTGGAAAGGCTCTTCACCAAGGGCAACTGAGTTGTTGTTAGCTGCGCGACGGGGGGCAACGTCGTTAACAAGAGCCGCGGGTGTTCTCTCCTCCGGGTTGCTGGAGTCCACCTGCAGGGACTCCGAGTCGATAGTGTTTTTTTGTTGATTCGCTTTGGGGCCATTAAAGAAATCTGATATTCTTTTTTGAGACATAGTAGTAGCTAGTAGTACGCAGACTATTACTGGTCAACCTCAACCGTGATCCTTCGCGCCCAATCCACGTCACTAGGTGTGTACGTACACAGAAAATATCAACAAAAAAACGTTCCGTTAACCCTTATGTTGTGTTCGGGTCTCCCGTGACCCGTTTCAAGTTAAAATGATATTATAACTACGCCCTAGTTTTTTGTATCAGAACAAGGCTTCATGATATCCTCCACAACAGCTATATAAACACTACAAAACTGATTTTGACCATTTTAGCCAAGTCTGAAGGTCTCTAAAAAAAAAAAGTGTATAATTTGGTGTTGGGGTCTGGGGAGACCCAGCAGAATTGTTGTGGGTGACTCGGGGTCAAATTTTGCCCAATCAAAGTTAATCTTTGACTTTAGACACCCCTCCCCCCCCCCCCTCATCCACTGTAACAATAATTTCTCGCAACATGCACCTGGTCTCCCCTCCCTCTGCCCTTCTCAAAGAATATGTACACTAACACTTGAACCTGAACACACACATGCACGCGTGCAAATAACATTAAATTACAACAGGATTGTACGGCTATGAATGCATAATAAGTTAGTTCTGATGTAGTTAAAAACAATATTGGATGATAGTCATTACTTTTGAGTGTTTTGGACTGAAATAAATCATGGGTCAAAACTGACCCGCGAACACCATGAACGGTAACAGCTTTCGAACACAACACAAGGGTTAATGATATTTTCTATATATCAACCATTTAAAAAACAACCATGTTTTATAGACTGCTCACACTAAAATGCTAACTCAAAAATAGTAAATCAAAATAAAACTTTTGTATTGATTTGTTTAGTGAACTTGTTGGCGTTGCAGTTACAACTCTCCGCCAACAGATGGGGGTGATGCAGCCCCCTCAGCGCCCCCCCTGCCCGCGTCCATGTAAACAAGCATTCATCACAACTTCTGTGATTAATGCTTTATCAAGTTTGGAGTCACGAGTCACTCTAGCATCGCAGCTGGCATACATGTCATTATTAGAGATGCAAATGATCAAGATGTATGTTATGGATGTAGGTATGACCTTGAGTTGTTTATGTCAAAGTGCTTCAGATGATAGAGTACTTTAGAAAGACGGAGAAAACTGAGCACAAACAAGTAGACTAAGGAACAGTGGCTCGTGAACCTGCTATATTTACATCAGTATATTTAAGTTTGACAGCTGGAACGTTCAAACCAGAGCCGGCTCTTTTAAGTGAACGATGGGAGCCGGCTCGCGCCCGCGAACGAGCCGTTTTTGTTGTTGTCAAGTAATACTGATGATCTCCGCGCTACAGCTGCTCCGTGCATGCATGCAGTGACATGTAATATCCAAGGATTAGAGACGGTTGGATGCTGCTGTACTGAGCATTGCAATATATTTATTTTCACTATGTTATTTATTTATGATTATCCTTAGGCTCAGCAAAGATTTGATGTCAGCTGTTGCTGTCTTTTTTTCTAGTTAATACTGAAATAGAGCCCTGCTGTTTTGTCAGGGCCTTTTCTTTAAATACAATTTTAAAATGTCGATAAAGTAGCCCCTTTTTTTAAATGTCTATGCTTAAGTTTTTATAGGTGTTGCTATCTGCTTTGTGTAGCGTGGTTCTACAAGCAAGTCAGTGCATTCATGGGGTGAAGAGAGAGATACAAGGGTCTGTAAATGCAATGAAAACAATTGGCCACAGCAAATCATTGATATTAAACATGTCAATTTTACTTTTGAATACTTCAGTACAAAGGATGTATTGAATAATTTGAATAATTAAGTGATATATGTGTACACATATAAATCATTAGTCAAAACAGGGCTAAATTTGATTGAATTATAAAAGGTGTAATATATGGTAAACTGAAGAGCCGTTTGGGAGCCGAAAGAGCCGGCTCTTCTTGGTGAGCCGAGCCAAATGATCCGGCTCACCAAGAAGAGCCGGAATTCCCATCACTACTAAATATAAAAACTATTTGGCTTTTAGTTTGTAAGAAAATGTTGCATTGATAGAAAAGAAGTTTAAAATTCATAATAAATTGCAATATATATATATATCCAATACAATCTATAACATCATGGTGCCACATTGCATACATAATACAAGCATGGTCGCTGTAAACAGTCTCTGTCTCACCCTGCTGTTCATCTGCAGTTGATGCAGGACTTTCCCACTCATTTACAATAGAAATATTTGCAATTATGATAACAGCAGTATGAAACCCCCCCCTCATTACATGAAGCATGAGGCCGAAGGTGAAGAACGATGGCTACCCACAGTAGATGTCCACAGGTGAACACGGCCGAGGAGCTTTCCTCATTTCTATGTATGTGGAGTTCTCAGGATCTGTGGCGCTGCACTGAAACACAGAAACAGAAAAGCAGCACATTTATTACTGTTTTATTCTCTTAGTCATGTAACTTAATGAGTAAAAACAAGCCCCCAGCAGGTTAGTGATATTAAAACAATATATGACTTGGAACTGCCATAAATAAAAACTTAGTTCAGTTCAAAAGTGAGTAGGAAATCATGTTGACATAGAAAGTAGAACTTGTAGGGAGTAAATTAGTTTTATAGACCATTCCTTATTTTGCCAACATTTGGGAGGCATTAGTATTGATAATGTGGATCCTAGTAAATCCTTTATTGCCCTGTCTCTGTGTCTTCCCGCCTGTCTGATCGTCTGATTCTTTTCACCTGCTACTCTTGTGTTTCTGCCTGTCCTCCCCAGCTGTGTCTTGTCTTTGTGATTAGTCCTGTGTGTGTATATAAGTCTGTCTTGTGTTCGTTGTCTTTCTTTCCGTCTGGGTCCGGATGTGTGGTGTTGTTTTGTCCCTGCCTGTTTCCCTACTATTCAATATATATCTTCATATATCTTAAGAAATAAACCATGAGCGTATGCATTAGGCCTTGCATTTAGTTTTTACACTTCAAGTCATATTCACCTCGATGCTAGAAACTCTAGCAAATGTCACAAAAGACTCTCTGGGAATTGCACTCCACCGGCTTCACACATGGTAAAAAGTTTCCCAGACTTTTTGTAACTGTACCTAGGGGTGGGCGATACCAACATCTGGATTCGATCCGATACCAAGTATTTCAGGGCCAGTATCGCCGATACCGATACTTTTTCAAATGAAAAGCGTCTTATGTACTTTCATATAGGGGAAGCTGCATGACATGATTTTTGAGCTGAAAGCATCATAATTAGAATAAATCTGAATTCATTTCATGATTAAAGACAGGACAGTTTTTAGAGACAAATAAACGTTTACTTTTGCAAATTTAAAGTGCAAACATGAAAATAACAACACAAAGTGGCCACAGTAGCGAACTGCCTTCTTGCACACATCACAGTTCGCTAAGTTTTCATTAGCAGTTGTGGAGAGAGAAGAAAAGAGCGCATATACTTGTGTTCGTCTGCACATCGTTTTTGATGAAATTGACGAGTAGAGGAGAGGAATTTTTTTTATAAAAGTATCGATCCTATTGGCTCTAGTATCGATATTTTGAAACGTAACGTAATATCGGAAGTATGGATATTTTGGGATCGATCCGCCCACCCCTAGCTATACCTCCTTTTTTTGTCAAAGTTGCATCATATTTTGCCCAAAGGTGCATCCTGGTAGCTTGTGCTTTTGTGTGCCAGTAAGGCGTAATGTAGGCAACGGCAATGATGACAGATTGATTGATTAACATCTGACACATGGTGAAAGCCCTCTCTAGCCTGCCAATCAAATGTGGAACATCATCTCAATTTGCGTCTGTCACAGCTTGGCAAGGCGGGAAAACACAGAGACAGGAAGTGAAACCAGATAAGAGAAAATACATCTAAAATAAAACAGGAAACACATCAACCCCAGGATTATGACAGAAAGACGGTCAGAGAGACAGGTACCGTCAGTCTGATGTAGAAAGCGGTGATCAGACAGCTGTACAGGAACATCAGAGCCAGCAGACCAATCAGAATCCAGCTGAGCGAATGAGACGGAGGTGAAGATGGAGGCGGAGGCGCGCAGGTCACTTCCTTTTGACCTTATAAAAAAATGTAAATGCATTTCCTGTTTGTATATTACTGGTTTAAACATCGATACAGTGTTGAGGTGTTGGATCAGTAGCACAAACAGCGCAGCTTCAGGTTAAAAACATCCCGAATGAACAGAGATGTATTTAGAAAAGGAATATTTTAAATAAACCCCCTAAAGGTTGCTTTCAAATTTGAGTATTTTTGAGTCTGACAAATATTTTATTCAATCAACATTTGAATACTACTGCTTTGTTTTTCGTTTATTAAAGACAGTTAATAATATGTTAAAGAAAGTATTCAGACATGTCACAGAAAAAAACATTCCCACATTGTAAAAAAAAGTCCTGCATTACTAATGTCACCTGAGTATAACACAAAGGGAACTCAATCAAAACGATAAAACCTTTTCAAAGGAAAAGCTTAAAATCCTCATATTTAAGAATCCATGACGAATTTTCAATGAAAGATTACTATAATAAGGGGGGGGGGGGGGGGGAGAAACCTCCACTGCAGGGAACACAGGGATTTTAGCTTTTGCAGACCATTTACAGCACGTGTCAAACTCAAGGCCCGGGGGCCAAATCAGGCCCTTGGTGGATTTAATTTCGGCCCGCAGGATGATTTCTAATTCCTATTAGATCTGGCCCACCGGTATATTGCACGCACACCTTCCCTCCATCCTGAGGGTCTCCTCCGCTCAGAGCCTGACCCCAAACATTGATGAACTTGCACCCAAGATGAGATGCCAAGTATCTGCTTGAACTAGCATCACAGAGCAGCACACTGAGTTTAATGGATGTTTCCTTCTGCACTTTCTTTCTTGAGACAACAGGGCATGTTTGGTTTTCTCTTTGAGGGAAATTGTTTTTTTGAAGCTGTTGTTGGCCTGTGGAAAAATGTAATCATAAGAAATGACTCTGGAAAAGCTGCAGATAGAGCCATAAGAAATGAATGCAACTGATTATTTAATGTTTCATGTTGTTTTTATAGGCAATCATTGAAGCTTTGTTAGTTCCAGGTTTAATATGTGCAATAAGTTCATTTCAATAAGTTCTGCAATAAACATTGAACCAGTCCGGCCCTCCACTAGTACCCATTCTTTTATTTTGGCCCACTGTGTATTTGAGTTTGACCCCCCTGGTTTACATGCACTAAAACCTATTTAACACACAGGAAAAGGAAAAACCCCAAAGGCCCCTTTAAATAATATGTCAAATAACTCATATTACAAGTAAGTAAAAAGATCCCTGAGCTATAAAAACGCAAAGGAAATTACAAGATTCTTAGTTTTGTATTTTAGTACAGTCATTATACATTACACATAAACTTTGTATTGTGTTGTATTTACATACCTGAAAGGAGTGTGGTTACCTTTCCTGACTCGGTGTTATCCAACACGCCTTCTTCCACCGTGAACTCACACTCGTATTTCATCTTCATGGCCTCTGGCCCGATGTTGAATAGGATGAAAAGCCACTTTTTGGTACCCTTGCGATGCATGATGATGTCTTTACACTCTTTCATTCCCTTCTGGCAGAGGTGTGTGTGTGTGTGTGTGTGTGTGTGTGTGTGTGTGTGTGTGTGGTGTGTGTGTGTGTGTGTGTGTGTGTGTGTGTGTGTGTGTGTGTGTGTGTGTGTGTGGGGGGGGGGGGGTGTGTGTGGGGGGGGGGGGTGTGTGTGTCTCTCAGTAACATGATGCAATGTATTCAGATGACAGCAGTGTCCACAGATGCTGATGTAATGAGGGTCTTTAAGGCCCCCTCGATTACAAATGGTCAATGAATCTGCAGAATATCGTCTTGAATGTTCCTGAGCTTTTGGTAAACATAGAGAAACTATGTATTTGTGGCCCTTAAAGAGACCAGAAGGTGTTCCAAAGACACGAAGAACACGAGGCAGTTTTCTATATGCCTCTTGTATGGCAGTTGAATTCAAATAAGAGCTTGGTCAGAAAGGAAAAGCTCTGAGCTTTAAAAGGGTCCACTTTCTGTTTGGTGGAGATGATCACCGTGGGAGCAGTTTTTGATTGAAGTTAGTCTGTAACACTGCACAGCATTTCCAAGTGTGATCATCTCAAACATCCCTAAAACTTCAAGTTGACCTTCCCACGATAACATGTGTGTGAGTTAATGATGATAAACCAACCAAATGAGTGGACATATCATCAAAATGAGTAATAAAGAGCCTTCACTTTTACACTCTAAGGTCAAAGAGGTCAAGATGTGGTGACATCGTTATCAGAAATGACCTAAAGTGATGTGTGTGTGTGTGTGTGTGTGTGTGTGTGTGTGTGTGTGTGACAGACAAAGACAGTAAAACGTAATCCTTAATATGGATTTTGGATGTTTGAGTGGATTACAGAAAACATCATTAAGTCTCACTTTACTATTATTTATGTTAATTATTATAACGTGTTACATCATATTATTTTGTATTACTCTGTATATTATATAACCGTTTCTTATATTAAATGATCTTATAAAGTTGTTGTTAATGTGTTTGCTAACAGGCCAAAGTTTCTCTCCTCAGAGGACTAAGGAGACACCGAGCTGTTGACCGCCTCGGACCAATTACTGAGATAATCACCTCAGCTACTCAGCAGCTCAGGTGAGTGTGTGTTGTGTTTGTGACAACAGAGAGCCCCCCCCCCCCCCCCCGAGACTCACTGTGACCACTGGGTCTAATTAGCTCTTTGTACACTGGCTGTAGTCCGGAGAGGGGGGGGAGGGGCTCTGGCTGTGATCTGAACACATTGCATCATATTACTGAGAGGCCCACACACACACACACACACACACACACACACACACACACACACACACACACACACACACACTTTTCAGTCTTACCAAGAGACGCAACTAAAACTAGACTTTTTTGTATTTGCTAAACGTTTATGTGTAAGACAGAAAATATTTAGCTGATTAATGATTTCGGGGGGGGGGGGCCCTAAAGACCCTAATTACATCAGCTTCTGTGGACACAGCTGTCATCTGAATACATTGCATCATATTACCTAGGTGCAAACTCACACACACACACACACACACACATATACACACACACACACACAGACACACAGACACACACACACACACACACAGACACTCACTCACTCACTCACTCACACACACACACACACACACACACACACACACACACACACACACACACACACACACACACACACACACACACACACACACACAAACTGCATCCTAGCGGCAGACCAACATAAAGTGTCCAGCTTCTTCAGAGTAGATCATTACAGGGGGGGGGCTTCATCTCATCATGTCACAGCTCTCACTAACATGCTGAGTTACATACGTTGTTTTATTGTTAGTACCTACGTTGAATCTTAAAATGTAATTGTTGTTGTTTGTTCCAGTTGTCTAACTATTGTGAAACACACTACAGACTGTGGATCTCTTTAATAGTTGTCCTCATTATATTGAAAGCTTTGAGTGTAGTATAGTGTATTTCAATGTACTGATGTACTGAAAGTGTTGAATTAATTTAATATGTTATTCTTATGCAAGCATTGATTAACATACTGTATATGCTATGGATTATTCTCACTTACATTATCCTTCAATGTGATGATACTATATGCTGGCTAGGGCAAGTTCAGCCTTTATTTCAGGTCTTCCTCTCCTTTCCTTTACCGGTTGATCTTTGAATGCATCTCTCTTTTTGCTTTAGGTGCAAACAAACATTTTAAATGTGAGTGAAATACTGTTTCAATAACTGGGAAATGCCAGGATTGTGGTGCATGTAGTTTATGAGAGGGTCTTATTTTGTGTACATGACTTCTTCAGTTACTTGGAATTTATATTACTATTGTCAGGTCCAACTGTGAACGTTTGCCATTCACATGCATGCAGGTTATTGTGGTTTTTTATTATTGTATGTGTTGAATTCGGACATTTTGCATTAATATTCCCTCCTTTCTTCCAGATATAGAAAGCCTGAGTAAGTCTGTGAACTCCTGATTGAATAACTGAGAAATGCCAGAGCTTTGCTGCATGTAGTGTGTGTGGAGGTGAGATATTCCCAGCACAATATTGTCACGTACAACCCTAGGAGATTTTACAATTCACATGCATGCATGCAGGCTGATTTTGTATTAATATTAATATATTAATATTGAGTAACATATGTTGTTTTATTGTTAGTACCTAACACAGGTAGATAATCATACTGTATACATGTGTATACTGCTTCTGCATGCAAGTATTTGTGCACATATATGTATTTAACATAAGGAAAGAATATATTCTCACTTATATTTGACTTACTTCAAATGTGATTATATTGATTAATGTCTGCTTGTGACCTTTCCTTAAGTCTTGCATCTCCTTTCTATGACTCTTGTTCTTTCTATGAATGTGTTCTCTGTTTAGACCAACTTGCAAACATGAAGGAGGCAATGTGTAAGAGTGTGAAATAATGTTTAAATCAATGCGAATTACCATCTTGGTGGTTCATGTAGTTTATGAGACTTTTTTCCTGCCCTTAATTTGTGTGCTTCTCTTCTCCAGCTACCTGAAGTTAAATTCAATATTGTCAAGTACAAGTGTTAGGAAGGTCGCAATTCACATGCACGCAGGCTTATTGTGTTTTTGTATTACTGTAGGTGTTGAATTACGACATTTTCCTCTGAACATTTCCTTTATTGTGCATTTATATTCCCCCTTTCTTCGCAGATATAGAGAGCCTGAATAAGTCTGTGAACTACTGTATGTGGAGGTGAGATTTTCCCAGATGTTATATTTAACATGGTCACATACTGTACAACTGTAGGAGATTGCACGCAGGCTGATTTTGTATTAATATCTGAAATGTAGCTAACAACATCTCATTCCAGTTCCTGCATTGTTCCTCTCTTTGGTGCAGACATGAAGAGCAACAGCAGCCTGAACCCTCCCTACTTTCAGTTCACTCTGTTTGCAGACTTTGGGCCCCTCAGATACCTGTTCTTCATCTTGTGTCTGTTCATCTATGTGACTATAGTCTCTGCTAACATGGTCATTATTCTGGCAGTGTTCCTGGAGAAGTCTCTGCATCAGCCCATGTATATTTTCATCAGCTGTCTGTGTTTAAACTCTCTGTGGCTCAGCTGGATTCTTCCCCAGGTTCCTGCAGGACATCCTCTCTGACTCTCATTTGGTCTCACGTCCATTATGCTTTATTCAGATGTATGTTATTTACACCTATGCTTCCTGTGAGCTGACCATCCTCACCATCATGGCCTACGATAGATTCATTGCTATCTGTCAGCCCTTACACTATCACAGTAAAATGACGTTCAGAAGGTACAGTTCTTGTGCTTGTTGCTGTTTTCTACCCAGTGTTTACGATGGGCTTCTGCTCTATCTTACTGTTAAATTACCGCTGTGTGGAAATAAACTGAACAGGATTTTCTGCTCTAACTGGCCTGTGGTGCAGCTCTCCTGTGTGGACACCACTCCGAACAAAGTCACAGGTTACTTTCTCACGGTGACACCATCTTCATCCCCCTATTCTTCGTCCTGTACACATATCTACGGATTCTGCTGGTCTGCAGGAGGAGATCGTCTGAATTCAGAGGAAAGGCGTTACAAACCTGCCTGCCTCACATCATCTCCTTTATGACCTACTCCATCTCTCTCTTCTGCGAGTTATTTGACTCGATTTGAGGCTGATCAACTAAATCCAAGCATCACAGTTATTTTGTCTTTAGAGTATCTGATCATTCCCCCCCTCAATAACCCTATCGTTTATGGCCTGGGTCTGCCTCAAATCAAAGGAGTCGTGTTAAGATTTCTGAAGAAGGGTCCTGCTGCTGAAATATAAAAGGAATATGTTGACCATGTTAGATTGTGTTTCCTATAATAATTATTTAAAGGGATACATGCATAGATAGAGATCAACATAAAGCACATCAACAATATTGTATATGCTTGATTTAACTCAGATGTGGCTTGAATTCCCCTCAAATGTTAAAATATTACTATTCCGTTAAATGTTATAGATTTAAAGTTAGAACACATATTATGTGCTGCCTCTTCATGCATATTTAAGGTCAATATTAAAATGTATTTTTTTAACATATCCTCATAAAAAGTAGATTTGACAGGATTTCAGGTGTACTGTATGTTAGGCATTGTGATGTTAAACCACTTACTGTTGTTATTGTGTTTTAATATTTTTTGTGAAGCATTTACCCTTTGTGACTATAGTAAAATGTAATGATGATGTAATATATTCAATAAACAACAGTCTACAGCCATGTGAGTCCCTGCTTTTTCACCTTTACTTAAATTAAATGCTATTGTTTGCAATTTGGAACATGTAAAGCCCGACACACCAACCCGATTTTGGGGGTCAGAGGCCGTCAGAGGCAGTCGGGCATTCGCGGCGCCCTACTCAGGTTGGTGTGTCCCGCACCCTCGTCTCTTTACGGCACAGTGTCACACCTCCCGCGGCCGTTCAACATGTTGAATCGGTAGACAGTCGGCCAAAGAAAGTCGGCCAAAGAAATCACTCTGATTGGCTGTTCAGCTTAGCGAATCAGTGCATGAGAAGCGAAGCGGAAGTGAGGGACCCAAACAAACGATTAAGAAGGCACACAGACGGCTAATCTTTTTCATTTTCATCTCACCCGGATGCAAGAGTTTCTTTTTTATGTTTACATGTTTTCGATCGACGAGAGAGAGTGAAAATGGAACCCAGACGCTATTTGTTGTTTGTTTATATCACGCAGTCTGTTCTTCTTCTCTCGTGTATAGTCTGTCTTCCGGTTGTTGCTTCTTTTGAAAGACGAATACACACTACCGCTGCCTGCTGGTAAGGACAGTTATTGCCACTCGTCGACTGAAGTCTTTGCGGTGTGTTCGTAGGCGGGCGGCGTAGCCGACGCAGGTGACGTAGAGGACATAAAGGTCGGGACGCCTTCGGTACGAGTTCTTTGGTCTCAGGTTGGTGTGTAGCGGCCTTTAGTTTAACCTTGAAGCATGCTAACATTAGCTAATTATCAGTGCAGCTGAGGATTATGGGAATTAATAAACGATCAAGCTTTCTATGTTTGGCCCCCTGCCTTAACTTTAATGTTATACGTACAGTAAATTACAAAGATCGGCAGTTTTTTGTCCAAAACGTTTGCCTTGGTGAACTATTTTTGCAAGAACATATTTTGTTAAATGTTAGTGAGATTGGTCACTTTCCATGCAGGTTTAGTGTGATGTGCTGTTTTGAAAAGAAAGTGTTTTGCATTAATAATTTTAATGTATCTATGATAGAAGTAGAATCAAACTAAATAACCAAATATATCACAAAAAGGGGGCCTGAAACCTGAGAGCTGACATTCACTTTTAGGACCAAACTGACAGTTTTTCTTGTGGTCTTGGGTCAAAATGTTTATTTTCAAAAATATATTACCTTCCACGAAATTACATATGGAAATTGATTCTGTTGTCCCAGTTTTATTATTTTGATTAACAAGACAACTTTCAGGGATTTTCACTAACAGCTGGCTTACTCCAGATACAATGCACTTTTCAACAGCTCACCTCTGGCTGGCAGATGACCATCACCAGTGCTCCAACCACATACACAACCCGATGGGCCCAAGCCCGTGCTACAAACGAAATATACAAATGTACAGTATTTACAAAACCCCTGAGCCGGCAGGACAGCCAGACGCTCTCTTCGGCCTCTGTAAGCTTAGGCGCAAGACGCTTCCTAGAGCTTCACTGGCCCCGCAAGACGCTAAGGCCAGTGATCACAGGGGTTTAAGGAGCCGCTCAAGCTAGCTGCCAGACGCAAGGCCAACTGACAGGCTCAAGTGGCACCCCCACAAAGGCCACTCACAGCCGGGTTACCTGTTGGGAAACCATAGACAATATCTACCGCTGGCTAGCAGGCAAAACCAACTCCCCAAAGGGAGCGGATGAAGCCTTCTCGCCGCAGGCCCAAGGACCGCGTCCACGCACCTGGTGAAGGTGCGAGGGGCCAGCGAGATCCCAAAGGGGAGGACACAGAATTCGAAGATCTTGTCCTCGCAGAACCGTAGGAACCGCCTGTGACCCTCCCAGATGGGAATCTGAAAGTAGGCGTCCCTGAGGTCTATGATGGCAAACCTATCGCCTGCCTGGATTGCCTGCCTCACCCTGGGAATTGTCAAATGTTTAACTTCAGGTGCCGGAGAAACCGGTTGAGGCCACTGAGGACCAGGATTGGTCTTAGTCTCCCATCCTTTTTGGGGACGAGGAAATAGCGGGAATATAACTCAGCCCGCCAATCCCCTGGCAACACCTCCCTGACTCCAACTTTCGCTAGGAGGGTGGAAACCTCCAACCGTAACGCCTCTGTGTGCCGCGGGTCCGTCACTGACGAAACCGTCGCTGATATCGCCATAGGGGGAAGTCCGAGCAAACTGAAGCCGGTAACCCTGGGTCATGGTTGAGACCACCCAATGGTCCGTGCTCAGAGCTGCCCAAACCATGCGACGGGCTGTGGTGATGCGAGGGCAGGCTGGGTCCTTGCTGGCGTCAGGAGGAAGGCTGCGGCTGCCGGGAACCATGGCCCCGAGCCCTGCCACCACGCCGACCTGCCTGTCTTCGCCTGCTCCGCCTAGAGTCTTCCAAGTAGTCCCTCAGGTCCTCAGGGGGTTGCCTAGGGTATACAGCTTGAGCGGTTGATGACCTACGCCCACCCCGGCGGCGGCCAAAGGTACGGGAGATCTCCCGAGCACAACGGCGGGCCTCCTGAGCTTGTTGCAGCAGGGCACTGGCCTCCTGGCCAAACATAGCTGATGGCTCTACCGGCAGTTTCATAAGACAGGCTCGGTCCTCCTGCTGCAGCCCGGACTGAAAGAATGAAAAGAAGCTCGTCTCTGCGAGTCACAAGACAGGAGCTGATTGGTGGTCCTGCTGTACATTCACAGAGGGCCCGCTATAGTAAAACAATGAGAGAGTAATGTCAAGTGACAGTACAATTGACATTGGGTGGGCTTTATTATCGCGGACTTTATGACAAGTTCCGCCCGCTGCGCTGCCAAGTTTATGCATGTGTTATAACAACGGGTCAAGCTAGGCGGAAGTAGCTAATTAGCATACGTTCATTCACGATGGCTCATGTCAGTGATAGTGATGACATCGTTGCAAAACTACTAACCGAGTCATTTTCAAGAATGAGTTACACTGATAAATTGGAGTTATTTACCAAAGGGCGACCAACACCACAGCTTAATTTAGTTCAAAAACTAAACGGTTCGAGAGGCATTTTAATATCGACATTACGCCAGATACAACTGGATGACCGGATCAACCAGGGAACAAAAGCTTTACTGCTGGGATTGCTTGCTTTTTGGAGCGGACAGTGGGTCATGGGCCAGAGATGGATATTCTGATTTAGGAAGTTTATCCAAATCAGCACATCGCCATCAGAATGGTTCAGGTCACCTCAGAGCTACTATTCGCCTTAAAACATTTGGGGACACCAGGATAGAGCTCCAGCTGGATGAGCAACAACGCCGGGATGTCATCGCTCATAATGAAAAGGTGAAGAGGAATCGAGGAATTTTGAAACGCCTCATAAATTGTGTGGTGTACTTGGGAAAGCAGGAGTTGCCGTTCCGAGGTCACGATGAGAGTGTAACTTCATCAAACAAGGGGAATTACATAGAGTTGCTGGATTTAGTGGCAGAATATGACAGCGACCTGCACATACAACTCGCCACATCAACACTCTTTACCGGCACGTATTCGAGGATTCAGAATGACCTGATCAGCGCTGTTGCTAGTATAATAACGGATAGCATGAAAAAGGAGCTGAGGAGGGCACCTTTTGTGGCGGTCATGTTGGATGAAAGAACAGACATTAGCAATGTGGCGGTAGTAAATAACCTAAGTGCCCATGTTAGAGACACATGCTGGAGGTGTTTAGTCCATCCTTTGGGTGTCTTGGAGCCGCCAAAGAGAGGTGTATTTCCCAGTCTCTTTCCTGGAGGTAGTAAATAACCTAAGTGCTCATGTTAGGGACACATGCTGGGGTGTTTAGTCCGTCCTTTGGGTGTCTTGGAGCAGCCAAAGAGAGGTGTATTTCCCGGTCTCTTTCCTGGAGTTAGTAAATAACCCCACTTAGAGGACTTACAAATAATGGACGTCCACTCTCGGGTGACGTCCGAGAGTGGTGCGGTTACCCAAAGTGACAGACCTAATTTTACCCAGAAAAGTGTTTGAAACGTTGGGAAAAGTGATGTAAATAGAGGCAGAGTGAACCCGTGAACCCAGAGAGCAGGCTTTGCAGAAAATGTAACCTCTTTGGCGCTCAAAGACCCCTAAAAGACGGACTAAAGACCTACAGCATGTCTCATTAATGTAGGCACTTAGGATATTTCAGACATCCAGGACAGAGACCAGTAATTGCACCTCTATTTGGCCGCTCACAGACCCCCAAAGGACGGACAAATGATGTCCAGCATGTATCACTTATGTGGGCAAACAGGTTATTTCAGACATCCAGGACAGAGACCGGGAAAAGTCCCTCTCTTTGGATGCTCACAGACCCCCAAAGGACGGACAAATGATCTCCAGCATGTCTCACTAACGTGGGCACTTAGGATATTTCAGACATCCAGGACAGAGACCGGGAAAAGCACCTCTCTTTGGCCGCTCACAAACCCCCAAAGGACGGACAAATGATGTCCAGCATGTATCACTAATGTGGGCACTTAGGATATTTCAGACATCCAGGACAGAGACCGGGAAAAGCACCTCTATTTGGCCGCTCACAGACCCCCAAAGGACGGACAAATGATGTCCAGCATGTATCACTAATGTGGGCAAACAGGTTATTTCAGACATCCAGGACAGAGACCGGGAAAAGTCCCTCTCTTTGGACGCTCACAGACCCCCAAAGGACGGACAAATGATCTCCAGCATGTCTCACTAATGTGGGCACTTAGGATATTTCAGACATCCAGGACAGAGACCAGTAATTGCACCTCTCTTTGGCCGCTCACAGACTCCCAAAGGACGGACAAATGATGTCCAGCATGTATCACTAATGTGGGCACTTAGGATATTTCAGACATCCAGGACAGAGACCGGGAAAAGCACCTCTCTTTGGATGCTCACAGACCCCCAAAGGACGGACAAATGATCTCCAGCATGTCTCACTAATGTGGCACTTAGGATATTTCAGACATCCAGGACAGAGACCGGGAAAAGCACCTCTCTTTGGCCGCTCACAGACCCCCAAAGGACGGACAAATGATGTCCAGCATGTATCACTAATGTGGGCAAACAGGTTATTTCAGACATCCAGGACAGAGACCGGGAAAAGTCCCTCTCTTTGGATGCTCACAGACCCCCAAAGGACGGACAAATGATCTCCAGCATGTCTCACTAATGTGGGCACTTAGGATATTTCAGACATCCAGGACAGAGACCGGGAAAAGCACCTCTCTTTGGCCGCTCACAGACCCCCAAAGGACGGACAAATGATGTCCAGCATGTATCACTAATGTGGGCAAACAGGTTATTTCAGACATCCAGGACAGAGACCGGGAAAAGTCCCTCTCTTTGGACGCTCACAGACCCCCAAAGGACGGACAAATGATCTCCAGCATGTCTCACTAATGTGGGCAAACAGGTTATTTCAGACAACCAGGACAGAGACCGGGAAAAGTTCCTCTCTTTGGACGCTCACAGACCACCAAAGGACGGACTAATGACCTCCAGCATGTGTCCCTAACATGTGCACTTCCATAACCATGCACACCGTGAGTGCCCGGGGACCCGCACTTAAGCACTCCCCCACGGACTAAACCCAGATATTCACACCCTCCAGAACCTCGTGCCCCTGGTGACCCTAAAAGTGGGGTGGATTTTGTGGTGCTTTACTGTCCGCCCATCAGCATCCATATTCGTCCTTCTTCACGGCACCACCACCCCTTCTGTGGAGGATGTTCTCATGCCCCTGGTAACACTTAAAGGGGGTGGATTTTGTGGTGCTTTACTGTCCGCCCATCAGCATCCATATTCGTCCTTCTTCACGGCACCACCACCCCTCCTGTGGAGGATGTTCTCATGCCCCTGCTAACCTTAATGCTGCCCGCCCCTCAGCATCCAAATTCGGCCTTCTTATTGGCACCACCACCCCCCTTCTGGGCTGGAGGTTTAAACACTTTAACTTTTTTTCACCCTCCTCTGGCTTACACCTCCTCCGCCAACACTTGAGCGCTCATCACAGGGTTCAGCACCAAGGAGAGTGCCTCCCCGGTGCTGATGGAAAGTGGCACTTTATCTGCCCCTAGGAACCTTCAAGGTTATATTTAATATTTATTTAATTATAACAATGTTTTTATTTTAACAAAAACAGTATAAACAGTATACATAACAGTTACACATTTATACAGTAGTATTTATACAGTTATACACGGTATAAATACTCCCAATGTTTAGCGGGGGCCCGGGGACCATATTAGGCGTCTAATTCGTACGGTGCACCAGGGCAAACAGGTTGAGTCCACGGCCCCCTCCTCAGGAGTGTCAACCGGCCCCGGTCCCGACTTCATTGGCCTCTTTCCCTCCCGCTTCCGCGTCCGCTGCTGCTCCCACTCCCACTCCAATGACCCATCAGGTTGCTCATGCTCTGAAGAAGAGGTATCGTTGGGGTCTTGTCTGCTGCTCTCAGCCCCGGAGCCCTCTTCGGTTGCTGCCGCAACCGATGACGCCCTGAACATTGAGCGGATTTTCAATGCCTCCTTTATTCCAGGCGCATTAGCGTAGAACCGGTCAGCCGTGGTTATGTCGTGACACATGAACCTGGCGAGAATCGACCGGCTTGCTGGATCTTGGTGATGCTTGATATTGTCAGCCAGGGCAGTGCGCAGGATTGTGAAGGTGACGGCTGTTTCTAGCCCAGCATCAGCCCATGCCCTCTTCAAGTGAGCGTTCGCAGTTCTTGGAGGCCAACTTCCCCGTTGTGAAAAGGAAGAATTCATTCTGAGGGCCCAGCAATCCCTCTTTTATCCCCATCCACCGCATGACCCAACTAAACTCCTTTACTGTAAGCGCCAGCTGTGCTTCACCAAATGTCTTGGCCGTCGTGTGATCCTGCACGTTGATGACGTAGCCCTCAGCAGTTCCCCTTTTGTCCGCCTCTAAGACCTCAGTATTGGTCATGTTTGCGTACACACCTGGACGGTGGCCATACAGTAGGCTCCAATGGAGGGTGAGATAGCCATAGAGCAGGTACTGGGTGATTGAGGTCGGCTTGCTGGTCATCAGGTCCAGGAGCTCCGGGATGCGCTTCTCAGCGGCCACCATGGCGGCGAGAAGCTCCGCCTGGCTTGGCAGACGATCCAGTTTGTTCCTCTTCACCTTAAACTGGTGGACAGTGACTGCCTTTTCAAGTTGTTCATGTTGGCTTTCACCTCTCTGATTATGTGGGTCATATCAGACTGGGTGAGCCTGCACCCCGGGGTTTTGACTCATACATGTACCCCATGAAGTGGTTCACATTCTTCAGGAACAACACTGATGTTGTGACTGCCCGGCCCGACTTTGAAAGATACTTGCTCCAGCCACGAATCTTCTTCATGTCTTTTAGGAACAGCCAGTCTGACAGCCGGTTAGAACCATGGGCCATGAATGCGAGGAAGTACTTTATCCGGCTGACCTTCGAATTACCATTTTCTTTCTGTTTTACTGTCGGAGCGACACCCTCACAATGATCCCTGTATGTCTGAAGGTACTCCTCCATGCTTTTAGGGAACGTGATATCACGCATGGTATTCCCCCGTCCTTTCCCAGTGGACCAGTGATTTGGGGGAGAGGGTGAGTCCTTAGCCAGCTTAGCTTTCAGCTTATTGTAGACAGACGCACGGGTCTTCTGGAATACAGGGGTCTCGCTACCGGAGGCTACTGGGCACTGCTCGACAGTCTTGACCGGGGTATTGACACGGGTCTCGCTACCGGAGGCTTCTGGGGACTGCAAGACAGTCTTGACCCGGATCTTGAGAGGGGTATTGATGCCGGAGGCTTCTGGGGACTGCATGACAGTCTTGACCGGGGTATTGACACGGGTCTCGCTACCGGAGGCTTCTGGGGACTGCATGACAGTTTTGACCCGGATCTTGAGAGGGGTATTGCTGCCTGAGGCTACTGTGTTTATGCCGGAGGTACTTGGGATTGCCAGGCCCTTAAATCGTATACATTCTTCCTCTTCCTCAAGCACAGCAGCAGTGGCACTCTGCTTCCTGGGTTTTAGCTCCTTTTTCAGCCGGAGCGCAGGGTCTTCACCTCATCAATGAGGGCATCCTTCTGAGTGACATGAAGGTCCAGTCTCTTCCCAGCATACGAACACCCTGCAATTGGACAGGGTTTGGTCCGAACATTTATCCTGCCACTGGCCATTTTCAGAATGATGCCTCTCTCCTCCAAGTTCCGCACTGCATGTTTGTGCTTAAGGTGCTTGTTCAACGCCAGATAGAAGACTCTGCACACCGGGCATTCGGACGACATCCTTACTAAAACAGACACAATGAATTTGATTAAAATTCTGTTCTATTTCTACGTTTATATGCGTTAGCGTGACCGGTGATTGCAACACTGGGTCCGATGCTTCAATTCATGGTGCACGGACCAAGGGAGGTCTTGGGTTACCACCGGGTTAAATGGTCCCACCTCCGCACCAACGCGGGGCTGGTGATGGCAACATTGGGTCCGATGCATCAATTCATGGTGCCCCGACCATGAGAGAGTTTGGGGTGCCCCGGAACCAGGCTGTACCCCAGCAGGAAATAGAACCGGGGTAAAGCAAAGAAAGTGTCCGACAATAGTGACTTTTGAGGCGGCCAGAGAGTCTGTCATCTCTCGGTCCTATCCTCCAGGTGTACACATTCACTCTGTGGTTCATAATTGGCAAAATCACTTTTATTAGAACCAGGGTGGGGGGTCACGAGCCATCAATATTAGTCCGTTTAGGGTTCATGGTGAGGCGGCAGAGTCCCCTGTCAACTCCCCTCACATTCCTCCAGAGTCAAAATTTGTCAGAGACAACTTTTGTGAGAACCAGGATGGTTCTTAAAATGACTAAGTGCCAACGGAGAAGGGGCTCGAAAAAGCTCAGGTGTTTGGCGCTTCGGGTCGTTTTTTCCCCTTCTCCGTTGCAACTTACAACGGAGAAGGGGAGAAAAACGGCCCGAAGCGCCATACACCTGAGCTTTTTCGAGCCCCTTCTCCGTTGGCACTTAGTCATTTTTTCGACAATTTTTCATAACTTCATTTTTGATTATTTTAAGATATAATTAAGCATTTTCTTCACTTCTTTTGTATTTACACGGGTGGGTGCGCATGGCAGGCCGCCTGTGAGCACCCAAATTCGGCTTGGAACCTCCAGAATTTGTTTGTCCATAAACTGACAAAATCACCCAGATATGTCACTTTCCTAGCCCAAATAAATATAATACAAATACATTTAAATAGTAAAAGGTACAATTGTGCTCGGAATTACCCGGAATTGGATTTATATAGCCCCATGATAGTGATTAAAAATAATTTTCATGGAAAAAAGTGTTAAAACGCCTGATTAAAGCATATCCAGGACCCCAGTGAGCTCCAGACTATTAGCATTGTTTCAGGGAACCATATTATTGATAGAATAAATGCATTTAAATGCAAAAATAATGATTTAAAATCATTTTAGGGGAAAAAGTGTGGCGAAAACCTCACTTTCCAAGGCAGAAATAGTGATTAAAATGCGGGGAAACTGTCTTAAATATGGACATATAGTACCCAGAGAACCAGGCTGCTGCTGCTGCTGCTGCTGCAGCACCTGGAGGAAGAGGGGGAAGAAAGTGTGGAGAGAACCTCACTTTACAAGGCAGAAATAATGTTTAAATGGTCGGGAAAAGTGTTTTTAAACGTCTGGAAGAGAGTTTTAGCATGTCATTTTGCAGGATATCATTTAACATTAAACCTCTCCTGGAAATGCACAGAATATGTACATTTTCCGGAGAGGGTCAATGTTAAATGACATCCTGCAAAATGACAGGCTAAAACCCAGGAATAAGTGTTTGAAAGGCGGGGAAAAGTTGTTTAAAATAGTCTGATACCACCAGGGCGCATCAGGGTCTCTGGGTCTCTGGGTCTCTGGGTCTCTGGGTCTCTAGGTGCTGCACCGCACCCTGGGTCTATGGGTCTATGGGTCTTTGGGTCTCTGGGTGCTGCACCGCACCCTGGGTCTCTGGGTCTATGGGTGCTGCACCGCACCCTGGGTCTCTGGGTCTCTGGGTGCTGCACTGCACCCTGGGTCTCTGGGTCTCTGGGTCTCTGGGTGCTGCACCGCACCCTGGGTCTCTGAGGTCTCCTGGTCTCTGGGTCTATGGGTGCTGCACCGCACCCTGGGTCTCTGGGTCTCTGGGTGCTGCACCGCACCCTGGGTCTCTGGGTCTCTGGGTCTATGGGTCTCTGGGTCTCTGGGTCTATGGGTGCTGCACCGCACCCTGGGTCTCTGGGTCTATGGGTCTCTGGGTCTATGGGTCTCTGGTTGCTGCACTGCACCCTGGGTCTCTGGGTCTCTGGGTCTCTGGGTCTCTGGGTCTCTGGGTCTATGGGTCTCTGGGTCTCTGGGTGCTGCACTGCACCCTGGGTCTCTGGGTCTCTGGGTGCTGCACCGCACCCTGGGTCTCTGGGTCTCTGGGTCTCTGGGTCTATGGGTCTCTGGGTCTATGGGTGCTGCACCGCACCCTGGGTCTCTGGGTCTATGGGTCTCTGGGTCTCTGGGTCTATGGGTCTATGGGTCTCTGGGTGCTGCACTGCACCCTGGGTCTCTGGGTCTCTGGGTCTCTGGGTCTCTGGGTCTCTTGGTCTATGGGTCTCTGGGTCTCTGGGTGCTGCACTGCACCCTGGGTCTCTGGGTCTCTGGGTCTATGGGTCTCTGGGTCTCTGGGTCTCTGGGTCTCTGGGTGTCTGTGAGTGTCATACCCTGCTAACAGCAGTGACTTAAGCCCTGATCAGAGCCCTGTTCTCTGGGTAAGACAGCGCGGTGCTGCACCGCACCCTGGGTCTCTGGGTCTCTGGGTGCATGTCTGAGGCACTATTTTCGGATACTTTTTCTTATTGTCACCTGTTTAATAAAGTGTTTTTTAAACGTCTGGAAGAGAGTGTTAGCATGTCATTTTGCAGGATATCATTTAACATTAAACCTCTCCTGGAAATGCACAGAATATGTACATTTTCAGGAGAGGGTCAATGTTAAATGATATCCTGCAAAATGACAGGCTAAAACCCAGGAATAAGTGTTTGAAAGGCGGGGAAAAGTTGTTTAAAATAGTCTGATACTACCAGGGCGCATCACCGCATTTTACAAGCCAGGGAAGGTGCCTGAATCCTGGGTAAACATTGTTTAATTGTTTAAGTGTTTTTAAATATATGGAACAGTGTTTTGTCACTTTCAAAACTCTCCCGTCATTGGCCGGAGAAATGGGGTGTTTTGTATTCAATCTGACCGTTAATATTCCAGTGAGAAGAAGTACGTACAATGACCGGAGGGATCTCATGTTAATTTTGTCCAAAAACCGGAGCATTCCCTTACCCACTCTGGGCCGTCCTCTCCAGGCTGGGCTCCTGAGAGGGACAGGCTGAGACAGGGTGGATTGTCTGACAGAGTTATTCAGTCTATCCAGGCAGCTAGAGCAGGATCCACCACAGCCTGTTACAGGCCAAAGTGGCTGGGATTCCAGCGATGGTGTGAGGAGCAGAGAATAGAGCCCCTATCTTGTGAGTTGGGCTCTATTTTATCCTTCTTACAGTTACTGGTGGACAGAGGGCTTGCTCATTCCACAGTGAAAGTGTATGCAGCAGCCATCTCATCCTGCCATGAGGGATTTGACGGCAGGTCAGCCTTTTCTCATCCACTGATGTCGCGGTTTTTACAGGGGGTCAGGAGGCTGCGCCCAGTAGTGCACGCCTCCGCCCCGCAGTGGGACCTGCGGCTGGGGCTCGAGGCTCTGGTCACAGAACCATTTGAGCCTCTGGAGTGTTCCTCCCTGAAAAGCACTGTCGTGGAAGACAGCATTGCTACTTGCCTTAACGTCAGCCAAGAGAGTGTCCGAGCTAACCGCTCTGTCGGTGCACCCGAGTTGCCTGTTGATTCGGGGTGACCGGAGCGGGGCGACACTCAGACCGAACCCCTCCTTTGTGCCCAAGAGCCTAAAGAGTGCGTTCAGGTCGAGGGCTATTCAGTTAGGGGGGTTTTAGTCTTCCACCCCATAGTGGGGACAGGGAAGCTAAATTGCACCTCCTCTGCCCGGTGCGTGCGCTAGCATGTTATGTGGAGCGCACGGCTGCCCTTAGACGCACTGAACAGCTGTTTGTGTGCTTCGGGGGCAGGTTAACTGGAAAAGCTCTGTCCAAGAAACGCCTGGCAGGCTGGCATTGCACACGCCTACGGACAGGCAGGGAGAGCCTGCCCCGCGGGGGTCTGTGCACACTCCACACGGGCTGTGGCTGCGTCAACAGCTTTATTCAACGGTGTGAGTGTGGAGGATATATGCACGGCGGCGTCTTGGTCAACGCCAGGCCCCTTCATAAAGTTTTATCTCTTGGATATGTCTGGCTCTTTCTCCGCGTCTGTGCTTGCTGGGGCAGCACAGGACTGGTGAGGAGGGCGTAAATGCGCTTACGTTTTTTTCCGGGCCCCTGGAGGGTCGCGGGGGGAACATAGTGGGCACTGGGCCCTTACGGGGCTGGAGGGCTCGCCTCACCTGCCTGGGGGCAGGGGGGGAGAGCCCTCCACACTATAGTCTGCACACACTCTGCACGGGGTCAGTGTCTGAGTGTGGGGGACATGGGGGCACTTGCGCTCTCCCCGTGCTCCTTAGGGACTCGGGAGAGGTGGTGCATAGTGAACCCATACAGGGCTGGGGACTTTCTCTGTCTACCTATAGGCGGACGGGAGGGAGCCCTCGGCACACTTTTCGTGAGGAAAGCGCGTCAGGGTGTGCTCTGTCAGCCGCAGCCCCGGACTTCTCCACGGTTACAACCGAGGAGAGGTGAGTGAGGCGCAGCGGCTGCTAAAGCCGGTCAGGGACAGTGAGGTGGAACGGTGTTGTTGGACGACAGCACGTGTATACATCGGGGCTCCGCCCACTGTACCCATAGAGTCCAGTAGAGGGCGGAGCCTGTGAGAGATTTAACGAGGGGTTACGTATGGTAACCCTTGTTATATAAGCACAGGCAGAGCCCTCTACTCGGGGCACTGTCTGTCCTATACCACTCGCTGAAGAGAGGTGTAGGATGACGGTCAGGAGGCGAGGCCTCCTTTTATACGGTGAGATGCGTGCGCATTCAGGTAGGCCCGCCCCGGGGCCGGCTACGTCTATAGAAGTCTCAGTAGGTGAATGCTTGCATGATAAGGTAGTACCCATAGAGTCCAGTAGAGGGCTCCGCCTTGCTTATATAACAAGGGTTACCATACGTAACCCCTCATTAGAGATCAAGATTTTTATTATTTTATTTGTTACTTTTCACTTTATTTTTTCTGAGCAAATGTTCTGGAGACCCAAAGCTGTATCTACAAATGTTCCGTCTTCATACAGGTCAAAACGTATACAGCTAAATATGTCTGTACATCTTGGATATTAAACGAGATGTTCACTTTTTTTATCTTCAGACAACCCTCAGATTCTTTTGCACATTTGTACACAGAGCTATCAAACTTCTGATGTGCAATAACTGCCGTAGGGTTGTGGGTTCAAGTCCCCGAACAGATCTAAAAATGGAGTGTGGACTGCTGCTGGGAGAGGGCCCACTCAATAGCTATACTAGGATGGGTTACAAGCAGAGACCACATTTCACTGTGTGTGCTTTTTAAATGTATTTGTGACCAATAAAGAGGTTTTTATCCTCCAATTAAAAATATACAATACTTTGTGCAATATACCCTCCTACTGCTACTTTTATTAACATGGCGTACATGTCTGTTAATTTGTTTTTTGACTTATTGTGTTATTAATAACGTGTGCATACTTAGCCATTCTTTTATTTTTTTCTTGACCTTACCTGCACGATCTGCTGTTCATGAACATTTCCACGATGCGGGACAAATAAAGGACTTCTGATTCTGATTCTGATGCAAATGAGATCTTTATGAAGGCCATTTGATGAGGCATTCAGAATGTTCCCTATTGCATCGGTAGAGTGTTTGCCATCAGCATCATGAGGATGTGACCGGTACATTATATTTTAAGCTTTTAAATGATAGGCAGTCTGTGTGTGTAAGAAGCCTCACAATATGCAGAGGAAGGATGCACAGTAAGGGACACTGACGTGGAGACTTCTGAGGAGGAGAGAGGTGGATTGTAAAACTCATACATGTTGTACACACTACAGGAGAATAGGGTACAAAATAAACTAACAGATATCACCACGAAACCCCCCCACTTCATCACGGACATTAACACAGTTATCTTTTACATTACAAGTTTTCTGACATGTCATGTTTAAATATGTTCATGAAGAGTTATGTAATGCTAACTTTTGAGGAGTTTGCTTATGGAGCTAATTCCCTGCCATAACTCCACAAACAGACTAAACAGGTTTTACCTCAGGATTCACTAACAAACACAATGTGGTTTGCAAATACAAAACACCATCTACAAACTAATGCATTTAGTTTTGCAAAGAAAAAACGTATCTATCAAACAAACACATAACATTTATCTAATAAATCATGTTTCAGAGACAAATGCAGCATAGGTTTTTTACAAGTACAAAACCTTTTCTTCTCACGGCGGAATATTACTGCCAAAAGTCACGTGACTCACTCACGTGACTTTTGGCAGTAATATTCCGCCGTGGTTGTGCTCATACACACATGCTCACTCACACATGCTCACTCACACATGCTCTTGGCATGTGTGAGGATTTTTATCTGACTGCTAACTCCTCTATGGAGCTCATTAAACTCCATCAACACGTAAAGAGCTTCAGCAAACTGAATTGTACTGAATACAAAGGCAATGTTTGATGTAACGTGGATTGATCACGTTACTGTGAGAGTTAACTGTAAACTCAGATCAAAATGATGTAAGGAGAGGAGGTTTGGTGGAGGTTTATTCAGGTGCCTCTTCAGGACCCAGCTTTCTGCAAGAACCAGGTTTCCACCATGCATTTGTCGGTGTCACTGGACCCAATTCGCCCAAGGCCCGCAACAAATATCCAACACTACCTGTTTGGCAACGTCAACAGCGGAGTTGGCGATAATCTGGATAATATACTGTAGAAAACTCTGCCTCCTTATCCCTAGCAATTGTTGAGGAACATATTTCCTAGGCCCATACTTTTGACCCAGTTTATCACTTCCTACTCCCCTCACCGAGCACAGGCCTGCAACCTTAGGGTGCTGCGCTCTCTTACTTTGTCTCCTTATTCCTGCCCGTTGGCGTCAGCTGATAGAGGTGTCATAGTGATTTGTTTGTTTTGTCTTGTCATGCAGAGTGTTGATTATTGAACCAGCTAAAATACATGGGACCGTCTGGGCGATCTTCAGAGTTGGTTGGGCAGGAGCTGTCACCTTATCGCTGCAGCAAATGTCTTTGTCAATTCTCCGGCCGTAACTTCCAATACATTCTTCAGTATTTGCCATCAACTTCGAGCTCTTCCATGTCTCATTGTGTTTCGCAGGCTGGGGTTCGGTGGACAAAGAGTGCTTCACATACGGTGGGCAAATCATGGAGGCATAAATAGAACTGGATACAGCGCTGACGGCTGGTCCCCTTTCATTCCTATGAGAGTTGGTGAGTGGGACATGAGCCGAATTGGCGCCGACTCTCAAGAACAAAAATGCCCGGATCTTCCCTGGGTCTTCCCTGAATCTTCCCTTTACCTTCCCTGGATATTCACTAGATCTTAAAAGGACTAGCTTTACTCTTCTCGCTGTACTTAGTAATGACAATAAAATGCTTCTAATCTAATCTTCCCTTTACCTTCCCTGGATCTTATCTTTATGTTCTTCGGATCTTCCCTGGATCTTCCCTGGATCTTATCTTTATGTTCTTCGGATCTTCCCTGGATCTTCCCTGGATCTTATCTTTATGTTCTTCGGATCTTCCCTGGATCTTCCTTGGATCTTTGGGCGTTCTTCTGCATTCATTGACCCATTGAGCATTTGCACTTTTGTTTTCCTTAATGAGCTCCATAGAGGAGTTAGCAGTCAGACAAAAATCCTTCCACAGACTCAGACACTTTCTGTCACTCTGTGTGTGAAGCATTAGCACTCTTCATCACAGCTTGTATGTTACTGCAAGTGAGACTGTTCAGGTATTGTTCATGAGAGTTAACATATGATCTGCCTGCGTTACTGATGGATGCTCAATTCAATGTGACATATATCACTTTTGATGGGCATGTGGAAGTGCAGAGATATAGATATCTGTAGTTTGTGATCATGTTTACAGTTTATGTTCTGATCATCTACAGTAATTCCACTATTGTGTGCATCATTGTTATTCACAAAAGCCTCCATGAGCCCATGTACATGTTCATTACATGACATGTCACTTGTTAGACGCTTTTATCCAAAGCGACTTACATACTCAATACTGTGGACAATCCCCACAGGAGCAGTTTGGGGTGAAGTGTCTCAGGGACACAACGACATGCTGACTGCAGTGGGGTTTGAACCTGTGCTCCCTGATCCCAACACCAACGCTCAACCCACTGCACCACACGCCTCCCCATGTACATGTTCATTGCAGCTTTGTTGATTAACTCTGTTCTGTCCAGCACTAACATCTACCCAAAGCTTCTGATTGACTTTTGATCAGAGAAACAGATCATATCTTATCAAGCCTGTCTGTTTCAAACTGTGATTTATATCACTCTGTCCTATTCAGAGTTTTCCCTGCTGGCAGCCATGGCCTATGACAGATATGTGTCTATATGTAAACCTCTGCAATATTCAACCATCATGAGAAAAAGAACTGTCAATGTCTGTCTGGTTTTGTCTTGGCTTCTGCCGACTTGTGAGACTGCAGTGGGATTTATTCTTTATTCTAATACCAAACTCTGCAGTTTTACTTTAAGGGGGATTTTTTGTAACAATTCAATTTCCAATCTTCAGTGTGTGAGCTCAAGCGCTCTCTCTGTATATGGAGTGTTCACGTTGGTAAATATGTCACTTCTGCCTCTTATCTTCATACTTTTTACATACACCAGGATACTTATACTATCATATCAAAATGGTAGAGAATACAGGAGAAAAGCTGCACAGACCTGTTTACCCCACCTGCTGGTTTTAATCAGCTTTTCCTGTTTTTTTTATTTTGATGTTGTTATAATTCGTCGAGGGTTAAATATTCCCCAAACACCACGTTTGATATTGACTTTGCAAATAGTTTCCTATAACTCCCTCTTCAACCCAATCATATACGGACTGAAAATGAAAGAAATCTCTAAACACCTCAAGATGTTGTTGTGTCGGATCAAATCACAATAATACACTTAACACACAAAGTAAGGAAATGTGTGTTTGGTAGATGATGGTCGCTGAGCGTCCCACCAATGCCTGTTCCTCAGAAATGTAGTACCATTCAAAAAGGGAAATAAACAGGCTTTCCACAAAATATGATTTACTGCCAAGAAGCATTGTTACAACAAACATCTACCAAACACACATTTCCTTACTTGTTGTGCTATGCTTTGTACTATATTTGACTTTAGTAACTCCACAAATGTTTTATGAAAGAGCAGCTCATGACACTTCAACGCTTTCTTTTACCAATTGTCTTTGAAGCAGATTTCAAGTGAAAACCTCTAAAATAGTTGACAATATCTACCTTTGTTCAGTTTCAAGATTAGCTCTTCCGTAATAAAGGATAAAGGAGTGAATATTCATTATTATCTAGCCTATATTAATATGTTGTCACTTTAGGAGTGTTTGTTTTGCAGGGGGTTTAACTCAGAGCTGAGTACTTGGAGACATTTCACTCAAATAGACTCTATATATTTATATATATGATTAAGGGTGGAGTCCATTTCTGTGTTTGATTAGCATGTAATTCATGTGTTTTGCGTGCTGGTGATATTATGCAGGAGAACATATCTGTCCTTTTGCAGCATTTAGAGTCACCTTCCTGCCGGGCTTTATGTCATTGCTTTCTGTCTCTGTGTTTCTCTGATGATGTTTATCACAGGAAAATAAAGTGGTATTTGAAAGGTTGAAAACGTGTTGTTTTTTGCGCAGAAAGACTCCATAAAATGCAGATGATGGAAAATTAAGAAATGTGACAGAAGAGATCAGGAAGTCACAAACAGAAGTCTTGTGTGTGTTAGACTCTAAGGTCAAAGAGGTCAAGATAAGGTGACATCGTTATCAGAAATGACCTAAAGTGATGTAAGAGTGTGTGTGTGTGTGTGTGTCTCTAAGTACAATTATGCAATGTTTTCAGATGAGAGCAGTGTCCACAGAAGCTGATGTAATGAGGGTCATTAGTGGGCCCACACACACACACACACACACACACACACACACACACACACACACACACACAGGTGTTTGCCTCTCAGTAACATGATGCAACGTTTGCATCCTAGCGGCAGACCAACATAAAGTGTCCAGCTTCTTCAGAGTGGATCATTACAGGGGGGGGCTTCATCTCATCATGTCATCTGAACACAAGTATAACATATGTAAATGTTCCTCCAGCACATTTTCACGCATGGAATCAGTAAGTCAATAATGATTCTTTATGAGTGTATTTCAATGTACTGATGTACTGAAAGTGTTGAATTAATTTAATATGTTATTCTTATGCAAGCATTGATTAACATACTGTATATGCTATGGATTATTCTCACTTACATTATCCTTCAATGTGATGATACTATATGCTGGCTAGGGCAAGTTCAGCCTTTATTTCAGGTCTTCCTCTCCTTTCCTTTACCGGTTGATCTTTGAATGCATCTCTCTTTTTGCTTTAGGTGCAAACTCAAACATTTTAAATGTGAGTGAAATACTGTTTCAATAACTGGGAAATGCCAGGATTGTGGTGCATGTAGTTTATGAGAGGGTCTTATTTTGTGTACATGACTTCTTCAGTTACTTGGAATTTATATTTACTATTGTCAGGTCCAACTGTGAACGTTTGCCATTCACATGCATGCAGGTTATTGTGTTTTTTATTATTGTATGTGTTGAATTCAGACATTTTGCATTTATATTCCCTCCTTTCTTCCAGATATAGAAAGCCTGAGTAAGTCTGTGAACTCCTGATTGAATAACTGAGAAATGCCAGATCTTTGCTGCATGTAGTGTGTGTGGAGGTGAGATATTCCCAGCACAATATTGTCACGTACAACCCTAGGAGATTTTACAATTCACATGCATGCATGCAGGCTGATTTTGTATTAATATTAATGTATTAATATTGAGTAACATATGTTGTTTTATTGTTAGTACCTTAACACAGGTAGATAATCATACTGTATACATGTGTATACTGGTTCTGCATGCAAGTATTTGTGCACATATATGTATTTAACATAAGGAAAGAATATATTCTCACTTATATTTGACTTACTTCAAATGTGATTATATTGATTATTGTCTGCTTGTGACCTTTCCTTAAGTCTTGCATCTCCTTTCTATAACTCTTGTTCTTTCTATGAGTGTGTTCTCTGTTAAGACCAACTTCCAAACATGAAGGAGGCAATGTGTAAGAGTGTGAAATAATGTTTAAATCAATGCGAATTACCATCTTGGTGGTTCATGTAGTTTATGAGAGTTTTTTCCTGCCCTTAATTTGTGTGCTTCTCTTCTCCAGCTACCTGAAGTTAAATTCAATGTTGTCAAGTACAAGTGTTAGGAAGGTCGCAATTCACATGCACGCAGGCTTATTGTGTTTTTGTATTACTGTAGGTGTTGAATTACCACATTTTCCTCTGAACATTTCCTTTATTGTGCATTTATATTCCCCCTTTCTTCGCAGATATAGAGAGCCTGAATAAGTCTGTGAACTACTGTATGTGGAGGTGAGATTTTCCCAGATGTTATATTTAACATGGTCACATACTGTACAACTGTAGGAGATTGCACGCAGGCTGATTTTGTATTAATATCTGAAATGTAGCTAACAACATCTCATCTCCAGTTCCTGCATTGTTCCTCTCTTTGGTGCAGACATGAAGAGCAACAGCAGCCTGAACCCTCCCTACTTTCAGTTCACTCTGTTTGCAGACTTTGGGCCCCTCAGATACCTGTTCTTCATCTTGTGTCTGTTCATCTATGTGACTATAGTCTCTGCTAACATGGTCATTATTCTGGCAGTGTTCCTGGAGAAGTCTCTGCATCAGCCCATGTATATTTTCATCAGCTGTCTGTGTTTAAACTCTCTGTATGGCTCAGCTGGATTCTTCCCCAGGTTCCTGCAGGACATCCTCTCTGACTCTCATTTGGTCTCACGTCCATTATGCTTTATTCAGATGTATGTTATTTACACCTATGCTTCCTGTGAGCTGACCATCCTCACCATCATGGCCTACGATAGATTCATTGCTATCTGTCAGCCCTTACACTATCACAGTAAAATGACCTTCAAATGGGTGCAGGTTCTTGTGCTTGTTGCTGTTTTCTACCCAGTGTTTACGATGGGCTTCTGTCTCTATCTTACTGTTAAATTACCGCTGTGTGGAAATAAACTGAACAGGATTTTCTGCTCTAACTGGCCTGTGGTGCAGCTCTCCTGTGTGGACACCACTCCGAACAAAGTCACAGGTTACTTTCTCACGGTGACAACCATCTTCATCCCCATATTCTTCGTCCTGTACACATATCTACGGATTCTGCTGGTCTGCAGGAGGAGATCGTCTGAATTCAGAGGAAAGGCGTTACAAACCTGCCTGCCTCACATCGTGACCTTTATGACCTACTCCATCTCTCTCTTCTGCGAGTTGTATTTGACTCGATTTGAGGCTGATCAACTAAATCCAAGCATCACAGTTATTTTGTCTTTAGAGTATCTGATCATTCCCCCCCTCAATAACCCTATAGTTTATGGCCTGGGTCTGCCTCAAATCAAAGGAGTCGTGTTAAGATTTCTGAAGAAGGGTCCTGCTGCTGAAATATAAAAGGAATATGTTGACCATGTTAGATTGTGTTTCCTATAATAATTATTTAAAGGGATACATGCATAGATAGAGATCAACATAAAGCACATCAACAATATTGTATATGCTTGATTTAACTCAGATGTGGCTTGAATTCCCCTCAAATGTTAAAATATTACTATTCCATTAAATGTTATAGATTTAAAGTTAGAACACATATTATGTGCTGCCTCTTCATGCATATTTAAGGTCAATATTAAAATGTATTTTTTTTAACATATCCTCATAAAAAGTAGATTTGACAGGATTTCAGGTGTACTGTATGTTAGGCATTGTGATGTTAAACCACTTACTGTTGTTATTGTGTTTTAATATTTTGTTGTGAAGCATTTACCCTTTGTGACTATAGTGAAAATGTAATGATGATGTAATATATTCAATAAACAACAGTCTACAGCCATGTGAGTCCCTGCTTTTTCACCTTTACTTAAATTAAATGCTATTGTTTGCAATTTGGAACATGTAAAGCCCGACACACCAACCCGATTTTGGGGGTCAGAGGCCGTCAGAGGCAGTCGGGCATTCGCGGCGCCCTACTCAGGTTGGTGTGTCCCGCACCCTCGTCTCTTTACGGCACAGTGTCACACCTCCCGCGGCCGTTCAACATGTTGAATCGGTAGACAGTCGGCCAAAGAAAGTCGGCCAAAGAAATCACTCTGATTGGCTGTTCAGCTTAGCGAATCAGTGCATGAGAAGCGAAGCGGAAGTGAGGGACCCAAACAAACGATTAAGAAGGCACACAGACGGCTAATCTTTTTCATTTTCATCTCACCCGGATGCAAGAGTTTCTTTTTTATGTTTACATGTTTTCGATCGACGAGAGAGAGTGAAAATGGAACCCAGACGCTATTTGTTGTTTGTTTATATCACGCAGTCTGTTCTTCTTCTCTCGTGTATAGTCTGTCTTCCGGTTGTTGCTTCTTTTGAAAGACGAATACACACTACCGCTGCCTGCTGGTAAGGACAGTTATTGCCACTCGTCGACTGAAGTCTTTGCGGTGTGTTCGTAGGCGGGCGGCGTAGCCGACGCAGGTGACGTAGAGGACATAAAGGTCGGGACGCCTTCGGTACGAGTTCTTTGGTCTCAGGTTGGTGTGTAGCGGCCTTTAGTTTAACCTTGAAGCATGCTAACATTAGCTAATTATCAGTGCAGCTGAGGATTATGGGAATTAATAAACGATCAAGCTTTCTATGTTTGGCCCCTGCCTTAACTTTAATGTTATACGTACAGTAAATTACAAAGATCGGCAGTTTTTTGTCCAAAACGTTTGCCTTGGTGAACTATTTTTGCAAGAACATATTTTGTTAAATGTTAGTGAGATTGGTCACTTTCCATGCAGGTTTGTGTATGTGCTGTTTTGAAAAGAAAGTGTTTTGCATTAATAATTTTAATGTATCTATGATAGAAGTAGAATAAACGCTAAATAACCAAATATAATATCACAAAAAGGGGGCCTGAAACCTGAGAGCTGACATTCACTTTTAGGACCAAACTGACAGTTTTTCTTGTGGTCTTGGGTCAAAATGTTTATTTTCAAAAATATATTACCTTCCACGAAATTACATATGGAAATTGATTCTGTTGTCCCAGTTTTATTATTTTGATTAACAAGACAACTTTCAGGGATTTTCACTAACAGCTGGCCTTACTCCAGATACAATGCACTTTTCAACAGCTCACCTCTGGCTGGCAGAGACCATCACCAGTGCTCCAACCACATACACAACCCGATGGGTCCAAGCCCGTGCTACAAACGAAATATATACAAATGTACAGTATTTACAAAACCCCTGAGCCGGCAGGACAGCCAGACCCTCTCTTCGGCCTCTGTAAGCTTAGGCGCAAGACGCTTCCTAGAGCTTCACTGACCCCGCAAGACGCTAAGGCCAGTGATCACAGGGGTTTAAGGAGCCGCTCGCCTGCCAGACGCAAGGCCAACTGACAGGCTCAAGTGGCACCCCCACAAAGGCCACTCACAGCCGGGTTACCTGTTGGGAAACCATAGACAATATCTACCGCTGGCTAGCAGGCAAAACCAACTCCCCAAAGGGAGCGGATGAAGCCTTCTCGCCGCAGGCCCAAGGACCGCGTCCACGCACCTGGTGAAGGTGCAAGGGGCCAGCGAGATCCCAAAGGGGAGGACACAGAATTCGAAGATCTTGTCCTCGCAGAACCGTAGGAACCGCCTGTGACCCTCCCAGATGGGAATCTGAAAGTAGGCGTCCCTGAGGTCTATGGTGGCAAACCTATCGCCTGCCTGGATTGCCTGCCTCACCCTGGGAATTGTCAAATGTTTAACTTCAGGTGCCGGAGAAACCGGTTGAGGCCACTGAGGACCAGGATTGGTCTTAGTCTCCCATCCTTTTTGGGGACGAGGAAATAGCGGGAATATAACTCAGCCCACCAATCCCCTGGCAACACCTCCCTGACTCCAACTTTCGCTAGGAGGGTGGAAACCTCCAACCGTAACGCCTCTGTGTGCCGCGGGTCCGTCACTGACGAAACCGTCGCTGATATCGCCATAGGGGGAAGTCCGAGCAAACTGAAGCCGGTAACCCTGGGTCATGGTTGAGACCACCCATGGTCCGTGCTCAGAGCTGCCCAAACCATGCGACGGGCTGTGGTGATGCGAGGGCAGGCTGGGTCCTTGCTGGCGTCAGGAGGAAGGCTGCGGCTGCCGGGAACCATGGCCCCGAGCCCTGCCACCACGCCGACCTGCCTGTCTTCGCCTGCTCCGCCTAGAGTCTTCCAAGTAGTCCCTCAGGTCCTCAGGGGGTTGCCTAGGGTATACAGCTTGAGCGGTTGATGACCTACGCCCACCCCGGCGGCGGCCAAAGGTACGGGAGATCTCCCGAGCACAACGGCGGGCCTCCTGAGCTTGTTGCAGCAGGGCACTGGCCTCCTGGCCAAACATAGCTGATGGCTCTACCGGCAGTTTCATAAGACAGGCTCGGTCCTCCTGCTGCAGCCCGGACTGAAAGAATGAAAAGAAGCTCGTCTCTGCGAGTCACAAGACAGGAGCTGATTGGTGGTCCTGCTGTACATTCACAGAGGGCCCGCTATAGTAAAACAATGAGAGAGTAATGTCAAGTGACAGTACAATTGACATTGTGGTGGGCTTTATTATCGCGGACTTTATGACAAGTTCCGCCCGCTGCGCTGCCAAGTTTATGCATGTGTTATAACAACGGGTCAAGCTAGGCGGAAGTAGCTAATTAGCATACGTTCATTCACGATGGCTCATGTCAGTGATAGTGATGACATCGTTGCAAAACTACTAACCGAGTCATTTTCAAGAATGAGTTACACTGATAAATTGGAGTTATTTACCAAAGGGCGACCAACACCACAGCTTAATTTAGTTCAAAAAAACTAAACGGTTCGAGAGGCATTTTAATATCGACCATTACGCCAGATACAACTGGATGACCGGATCAACCAGGGAACAAAAGCTTTACTGCTGGGATTGCTTGCTTTTTGGAGCGGACAGTGGGTCATGGGCCAGAGATGGATATTCTGATTTAGGAAGTTTATCCAAATCAGCACATCGCCATCAGAATGGTTCAGGTCACCTCAGAGCTACTATTCGCCTTAAAACATTTGGGGACACCAGGATAGAGCTCCAGCTGGATGAGCAACAACGCCGGGATGTCATCGCTCATAATGAAAAGGTGAAGAGGAATCGAGGAATTTTGAAACGCCTCATAAATTGTGTGGTGTACTTGGGAAAGCAGGAGTTGCCGTTCCGAGGTCACGATGAGAGTGTAACTTCATCAAACAAGGGGAATTACATAGAGTTGCTGGATTTAGTGGCAGAATATGACAGCGACCTGCACATACACTCGCCACATCAACACTCTTTACCGGCACGTATTCGAGGATTCAGAATGACCTGATCAGCGCTGTTGCTAGTATAATAACGGATAGCATGAAAAAGGAGCTGAGGAGGGCACCTTTTGTGGCGGTCATGTTGGATGAAAGAACAGACATTAGCAATGTGGCGGTAGTAAATAACCTAAGTGCCCATGTTAGAGACACATGCTGGAGGTGTTTAGTCCATCCTTTGGGTGTCTTGGAGCCGCCAAAGAGAGGTGTATTTCCCAGTCTCTTTCCTGGAGGTAGTAAATAACCTAAGTGCTCATGTTAGGGACACATGCTGGGGTGTTTAGTCCGTCCTTTGGGTGTCTTGGAGCAGCCAAAGAGAGGTGTATTTCCCGGTCTCTTTCCTGGAGTTAGTAAATAACCCCACTTAGAGGACTTACAAATAATGGACGTCCACTCTCGGGTGACGTCCGAGAGTGGTGCGGTTACCCAAAGTGACAGACCTAATTTTACCCAGGAAAAGTGTTTGAAACGTTGGGAAAAGTGATGTAAATAGAGGCAGAGTGAACCCGTGAACCCAGAGAGCAGGCTTTGCAGAAAATGTAACCTCTTTGGCGGCTCAAAGACCCCTAAAAGACGGACTAAAGACCTACAGCATGTCTCATTAATGTAGGCACTTAGGATATTTCAGACATCCAGGACAGAGAAGTAATTGCACCTCTTTGGGCTCACAGACCCCCAAAGGACGGACAAATGATGTCCAGCATGTATCACTATGTGGGCAAACAGGTTATTTCAGACATCCAGGACAGAGACCGGGAAAAGTCCCTCTCTTTGGATGCTCACAGACCCCCAAAGGACGGACAAATGATCTCCAGCATGTCTCACTAACGTGGGCACTTAGGATATTTCAGACATCCAGGACAGAGACCGGGAAAAGCACCTCTCTTTGGCCGCTCACAAACCCCCAAAGGACGGACAAATGATGTCCAGCATGTATCACTAATGTGGGCACTTAGGATATTTCAGACATCCAGGACAGAGACCGGGAAAAGCACCTCTATTTGGCCGCTCACAGACCCCCAAAGGACGGACAAATGATGTCCAGCATGTATCACTAATGTGGGCAAACAGGTTATTTCAGACATCCAGGACAGAGACCGGGAAAAGTCCCTCTCTTTGGCCGCTCACAGACCCCAAAGGACGGACAAATGATCTCCAGCATGTCTCACTAATGTGGGCACTTAGGATATTTCAGACATCCAGGACAGAGACCAGTAATTGCACCTCTCTTTGGCCGCTCACAGACCCAAAGGACGGACAAATGATGTCCAGCATGTCTCACTAATGTGGGCACTTAGGATATTTCAGACATCCAGGACAGAGACCGGGAAAAGCACCTCTCTTTGGATGCTCACAGACCCCCAAAGGACGGACAAATGATCTCCAGCATGTCTCACTAATGTGGGCACTTAGGATATTTCAGACATCCAGGACAGAGACCGGGAAAAGCACCTCTCTTTGGATGCTCACAGACCCCCAAAGGACGGACAAATGATGTCCAGCATGTATCACTAATGTGGGCAAACAGGTTATTTCAGACATCCAGGACAGAGACCGGGAAAAGTCCCTCTCTTTGGATGCTCACAGACCCCCAAAGGACGGACAAATGATCTCCAGCATGTCTCACTAATGTGGGCACTTAGGATATTTCAGACATCCAGGACAGAGACCGGGAAAAGCACCTCTCTTTGGCCGCTCACAGACCCCCAAAGGACGGACAAATG
>CM062274.1:34157642-34162642 GCA_031216635.1 Dissostichus eleginoides
AGAGACACAAGGACTACAAAGAGACACAAAAGGACTACAAAGAGACACAAGGACTACAAAGACACACTAAATGACTACAAAGAGACACTAAAGCACTACAAAGAGACACTAAAGGACTACATAGAGACACTAAAGGACTACAAAGAGACACTAAAGGACTTCAAAGAGACACCAAAGGACTACAAAGAGACACTAAAGGACTACAGAGAGACACAATGACTGCAAAGAGACACTAAAGGACTACAGAGAGACACAATGACTACAGAGAGACACTAAAGGACTACAAAGAGACACTAAAGGACTACAAAGATACATTAAAGGACTACAAAGAGACACTAAAGGACTACAGAGAGACACTAAAGGACTACAAAGAGACACTAAAGGACTACAAAGAGACACAATGACTACAAAGAGACACAAAAGGACTACAAAGAGACACAAGGACTACAAAGACACACTAAATGACTACAAAGAGACACTAAAGCACTACAAAGAGACACTAAAGGACTACATAGAGACACTAAAGGACTACAAAGAGACACTAAAGGACTTCAAAGAGACACCAAAGGACTACAAAGAGACACTAAAGGACTACAGAGAGACACAATGACTGCAAAGAGACACTAAAGGACTACAGAGAGACACAATGACTACAGAGAGACACTAAAGGACTACAAAGAGACACTAAAGGACTACAAAGATACATTAAAGGACTACAAAGAGACACTAAAGGACTACAGAGAGACACTAAAGGACTACAGAGAGACACTAAAGGACTACAAAGAGACACCAAAGGACTACAAAGAGACACTAAAGGACTACAGAGAGACATGAAAGGACTACAAAGAGACATAGTTAAAGAGACACAGTGGATGAACTGCTGAGGGGATTATTAGCTTCCTGTTTATGAGCACCATCAGCTCATGACATCACAGTCCATCAACCAATCCCAGAGCTCCAGAGGCATCACATGACCTCCCTGTTAAACCCTGGACTCTTATCTTCTCCTCTCTCTGGCTTCAGGCTCCGAGCTGCAGATAGTTTATATTCCAGCAGATACTCTGAGTGTTTCAGATAATAAAGAAGAAGAGAAACAGATCAAAGGAGACTTTACAGCGAGACTCACCCCTAAGATCTTAATAAGATCAGGTGGGGGGGGGGTTCTCTCAGACGCAGGAAGCAGGTGAGCTCAAATACACCTGAACTCCTTCCGTAGACATGTGGAGATAGTTCTGTTTGTTTGAAGCACATGGAGCATTATCAGGAATACGTTCTTTAAAACATGCCTAGAAATGTGATCAATATCCAGTTTCCTTCAATATATTCAGCATTTCTTTTACATTTTAGTTTTTATTGCTAAGGTTTTTTCTGTTTTTAAATAAAAATGTGTTTAACTGCCAGAAAAAAACTATTAAATGTTTCCTTTTTACATATATTTCCCTCATTTTAAATATAAAATGATTATTTGAGAACTCCTTTTAGTGGGTTAAGTACATTCTCAGAATAAGTGAGAAATGGATTTAACTTGTGATTGACAGCTATCACACTGGAGACATAAGAAACTGTAAATGTATGCAATAATTGATGGCATTAATATATAATCCTTAACTGTGAATGTCTTTCATTTCATTTTAAATGAATAATGTTTTAGTCTGGCCAAGCTTCCTCTGTTGAGATTCCTGTAAAAAAGACATTTTCCATAAAAACAGTTGACTCAAGAATAACACTCTGCTATTAGATCAGTCTTCTGTGAGAGTTATTGCTAAATCTGGAAGGTCTTTCCTAGCTTTGGAATTTCTCTGCAAGAGCCAGATAACGATGCTCTTTTAATTACGAATATCAAATGTCAGGAAGTGGTGACACTGAAGTGAGAGGAAACTAAATAAAACAGAATGAAAACAGAACATCAACTTGCTAGCTATGCTAAGATGCTAGCTTCAGGGCTCGGCTACAACAACATCCCTGCTGTGCATTACTTTACATACTTCTAGGTTATCCCATAATATTAAACGTTTAATGTCTCTTTGTAGTCCTTTAGTGTCTCTTTATAGTCCTTTAGTGTCTCTTGTAGTCATTGTGTCTCTTTGTAGTCATTGTGTCTCTTTGTAGTCCTTTAGTGTCTCTTTGTAGTCCTTTAGTGTCTCTTGTAGTCCTTTAGTGTCTCTTTGTAGTCCTTTAGTGTCTCTCTGTAGTCCTTTAGTGTCTCTTTGTAGTCCTTTGGTGTCTCTTTGATCTTTTTTTGATCGATCTCGACCTCTTAAAGTCTTGGTCTCGACCTCTTAAAGTCTCCATTCTGCTCATATCCTGCACAAATCTCTTTGAATTATTGTTTCGGGTCGGCTATATATACATAATAACATATATTATAACATAATATTAAACGTTTAAACTAACTCACACTAACTCACTAACTCACACTAATGCAGACGTCTTCATTTAAACATGCATTCTGCTCGTATCCTGCAGAAATCTCGTTAATGATTGTTTCCGGTGTGTTTTCGGAGCAGCTGTATTTAGATCTGATCCAATTATTACCGGCGTCAGCGTCCGGCCACAGATCCTCGTTAGTTAATGAACTAATGACCTGAAAACTGAGACAATCTGAACCCGAGGAAGACATAAAACTACAGTCGAGACACATTCAACCAAATAAACTCTTACTGGTTATTCTCTTGTCCAGCATAAATACAATAATTACAAAAACTCTCCAACTCTAGGATAAGGGAATCTTAAAGAGGCACAGGCAGTAAGAGAAAAATAAAGAGCTTTTTGAACATTAACGCATGGAGACGTGTCCCAGTAAAGACACTGAATACGGATAGAATAGGGCCCTTCAACCTATTTTAAGAGAGGAGGCTATAGGAGATATAAAAAATATATATATATTTGAATAGAAAGGAAACAGACCCAGTTGTCTCATGTGTCTCCACCATAAATACATTAAAAATACATTTAAAATACTTGAATAAAAGACATTTCCTGCTCAAAGATCCTTGTTAAAACATCATTAACTGACTTAAATAAATACAAAATATATATATATAAAATTGTAGTGTCCAACCTTAAAAAAATAAAAACAATTATAATAATTAAAGAATTAAAAATGAATGAATACAACATAAATAACCCTCAAAAGGGAAATTAATCACAGGTTATGCTTGTTTGACAGAAGTGAAATTTAACGACCCTTGGACTTTTTGAAATCCTCTCTTAGAGAAAGCATGCCGACGGTGAAGAGCAAGAAGAAGAAGTCGAAGAAGGAGGCGACGGATGGAGAGGAAGGAGGAGGTGAGACCTTAACTCCTCTTTATGTAATATAATATAATCAGAGGTGGGAAGTATTGGAGTACAAATACTTCGTTACTGTACTTAAGTACATGTTTCTGGTATCAGTACTTTACTCCACTACTTATTTTTCTGAAGACTTTCTACTTTCTACTTCTTACATGTTGAACCCAAATACCTGTACTTTCTACTTCTTACATGTTGAACCCAAATACCTGTACTTTCTACTTCTTACATGTTGAACCCAAATACCTGTACTTTCTACTTCTTCCATGTTCCAAACAGGCTGGTTCCTTTAATCTGAATGTGTGTTTGGTGGCGTGATCATTATTATTTAGAGTCATTGCGTGCCTATTGATTTGAACACGATCCGTGTATCCATCATTTCCTGGTCTTCTCTAAAGAAGAGGGACCAATGAAAACGTTGTCATGTTGCCGTTGTTCAGCATGGAAACATTCATTAGCTAACAATGACATTATTGTTCTATTAATATAAAGGGTTTTCTATTATGTTACTCTTTAAAACAGCTGCTAGTTATGGGTACTTTTTACTGAAGTACATTTCAAAGCCTCTTTACTTTGACTTGAGTAAAGAAGTTTAGTCAGTACTTCTACTTTCACCAGAGTATTTTTAAACACGAGTATCTGTACTTCTACTTGAGTAAAGGATGTGTGTACTTCTACTTGAGTAAAGGATGTGTACTTCTACTTGAGTACAGGATGTGTGTACTTCTACCTGAGTAAAGGATGTGTGTACTTCTATTTGAGTAAAGGATGTGTGTACTTCTACTTGAGTACAGGATGTGTGTACTTCTACTTGAGTACAGGATGTGTGTACTTCTACTTGAGTAAAGGATGTGTGTACTTCTACTTGAGTAAAGGATGTGTGTACTTCTACTTGAGTACAGGATGTGTGTACTTCTACTTGAGTAAAGGATGTGTGTACTTCTATTGGAGTAAAGGATGTGTGTACTTCTACTTGAGTAAAGGATGTGTGTACTTCTATTTGAGTAAAGGATGTGTGTACTTCTACTTGAGTACAGGATGTGTGTACTTCTACTTGAGTAAAGGATGTGTGTACTTCTACTTGAGTAAAGGATGTGTGTACTTCTCCTTGAGTACAGGATGTGTGTACTTCTACTTGAGTACAGGATGTGTGTACTTCTACTTGAGTACAGGATGTGTGTACTTCTCCTTGAGTAAAGGATGTGTGTTCTTCTACTTGAGTAAAGGATGTGTGTACTTCTACTTGAGTAAAGGATGTGTGTACTTCTACTTGAGTAAAGGATGTGTGTACTTCTACTTGAGTAAAGGATGTGTGTTCTTCTACTTGAGTAAAGGATGTGTGTACTTCTACTTGAGTAAAGGATGTGTGTACTTCTACTTGAGTAAAGGATGTGTGTACTTCTACTTGAGTAAAGGATGTGTGTACTTTTGCCATCTCTGAATATTATTATATTCTATAATACTGTTTCTGTGCAGGTGTGGAGGTGGAGGAGGAGGTGACCAGCAGGAGGCGCTCTGACAGCAGAGACCCTTTGACCCCGGAGCCCCTCGATCCCGCACCACAGAAGAAGAAGAAGAAGAAGAGGGCGCAGACCATCGGTATAACTTTTCATCAAAGTGTCACTAAAAGAGAATAAAAACCACCTCACAGAAATATAAAACCACACAGAGCTGCAGGAACTATGTGAATAATTAGAAAGTTGATTGAA
>CM062274.1:34167642-34275142 GCA_031216635.1 Dissostichus eleginoides
TATAATATATTATGGTATGTATTGTACAGTATTATATATTATGGTATGTATTGTACAGTATTATATATTATGGTATGTATTGTACAGTATTATATATTCTGGTATGTATTGTACAGTATTATATATTATGGTATGTATTGTACAGTATTATATATTCTGGTATGTATTATATGCCTTCAGGCCTCCAGGCTCGGAGCAGCAGATCCTCAGACCCTGGATGGTGGTGAACCTGGTGGTGGCCATTCTGGTGGGCTTAGCCTGGGCGGTGGTCTCCACCCGGCCCGACATCGACTACACCGAGGGTGAGGCACAAATACTGCACTCCTTCATTTATATTTCACTGTGTTATTCTTAAAGTCCGAAATTCAGAGAAAAAGTCGAAATAAAAAAATGTATTATAATAATGTATCGCATCCCAAAAATGCTCATGTGGCCCTAATCCTATTCCTTACTCATCATCTAGTTAAAAGAAAGTCACAATTTTACAGAAAACCCCCCAAATCCCCATGTTTTCCCGTCACAGTGGCGATTTCTCCAAGTAGTAAGAAGTAAGTAGTGAGTTTTTTAAATTGTATTTAAAAAAGGAAACGAATTCAAAGCATATATAATAATACCTTTTATATACAGTATATCATATTTTATTGAATCTCGAGATACTTTCCAATTTCTGAAAAAAATCTAAATTCTTAAAAGAATTCAACATTTTTAGAAATATTCAAAATTCTGAAAAAAGTCAAAATACAAAGAAAAAAATCATGAATTTGAAGAAAAATCATAATTCTGAAAAAAGTCGAAAATCTGAAAAAGGTCACCTATTATTTAAAATCCACTTCCTCATGTCTCTTCTTCATCAACATGTGTCCCCTCTTCTTCATGTCTCTTCTACATCAACATGTGTCCCCTCTTCTTCATGTCTCCTCTACATCAACATGTGTCCCTCTTTCATGTCTCTTCTACATCAACATGTGTCCCCTCTTCTTCATGTCTCCTCTACATCAACATGTGTCCCCTCTTCTTCATGTCTCTTCTACATCAACATGTGTCCCCTCTTCTTCATGTCTCTTCTACATCAACATGTGTCCCCTCTTCTTCATGTCTCCTCTACATCAACATGTGTCCCCTCTTCTTCATGTCTCTTCTTCATCAACATGTGTCCCCTCTTCTTCATGTCTCTTCTACATCAACATGTGTCCCCTCTTCTTCATGTCTCCTCTACATCAACATGTGTCCCCTCTTCTTCATGTCTCTTCTACATCAACATGTGTCCCCTCTTCTCCATGTCTCTTCTACATCAACATGTGTCCCCTCTTCTTCATGTCTCTTCTACATCAACATGTGTCCCCTCTTCTTCATGTCTCTTCTACATCAACATGTGTCCCCTCTTCTTCATGTCTCTTCTACATCAACATGTGTCCCCTCTTCTCCATGTCTCTTCTACATCAACATGTGTCCCCTCTTCTCCATGTCTCTTCTTCATCAACATGTGTCCCCTCTTCTTCATGTCTCTTCTTCATCAACATGTGTCCCCTCTTCCTCATGTCTCTTCTACATCAACATGTGTCCCCTCTGTGTAAAGAGACTCTGAAAGTTTCAGGAACAAAGATTCTCTCTCTTTTTCTCCTGATCCATTTCTATAAAAACCTGTCTGAAAATGAGCTGATCAGATTTTGGCCACTTGATGATGTCATAACGATGTTTTGTCTTGTGTAACCATTAGCCAATCACCAACCAAGGTAACCCCCCCCCCTATCACCTGAATCTGCTCCTAGAGCACCATTGAGTTCTTTGTAACCAAATCTCTCTCAGAGGGGCGTGGGGAGGGGCTCCTTATTTTCATCTAAAGTAACAGACAGAGAATCAGCACTTTGGAAACAGGGCTGAAACAGAGGGGATTATGGGTAATGCTGCAATGATCTGTTTGGTGTTTCAGCCAATCAGAGACAGGCTCTGGATATATCTGAGACCTGTGATATACTGATGAAGAAGAGGATGATAGGGGACCTTTAAGTTGTATTCTCTGTATTTGTACCTTGTGTGAACCTGTTTTTCCCTCTGACCCTGCTGCTGCTATAAACGCCTGAATGTCCCCAAGGCGAAAAATAAAGTTCCATCTGATCTTGTCTTTCTGAAATCTACCACCAGATGGCGCCACAATAAGCAATGTTATGTAAATCCTGCAGAGAAAATACTTGATGTATCCCTTACCTTATGAAACACCTTGAATCATTTCAGATAAATATTCAAAGATAAAATAAGAGACTTTAAGGTTGGATGCGTTTCTCCGCAGAGTTTCTGATGACGATGGAGGTGGAGGGTTTCCCCAGAGCAGAGGGACATCTGGACGTCCCTGCCTGAACTTAGGGACATCTGGACGTCCCTGCCTGAACTTAGGGACATCTGGACGTCCCTGCCTGAACTTCACTTCTCTCCTTTATTTGTTGAATTTGTTTTTTCTACAGATTGTCGTTTAGCTCTTTGTTTTCCTGAGTGTGATTTTGTAAATAAAGAATGTACAGTGAGGGCCGTCCGTTGCTTTTATTACCTGTTCGTTTCATTTTAATCCATTTTGGAACTACGTCTTACAAACAATAAAAGAGGAATATCAAACAACTTTATAATTGTAATAATAACTATTCATTATTCAACATTTTTTATTATTTAAAAAAAAAATCTGAAAAAAAGTAAATATCCCCCACACACACACACACACACACACACACACACACACACACACACACACACCACACACACAGAGACACACACACACACACAGAGAGAGAGAGAGACACACATGCACACACAGAGAGAGACACACACACACACACACAGAGAGAGAGAGAGACACACAGAGAGAGAGAGAGACACACACGCACACACAGAGAGAGACACACACACACACACACACACACATACACACACACACACACCACACACAGAGAGACACACACACACACCACACACACAGAGAGACACACACACACACAGAGAGAGAGACGCACACACAGAGAGAGACACACACACACACACACCACACACAGAGAGAGAGACACACACGCACACACAGAGAGAGACACACACACACCACACACACAGAGAGACACACACACACACACCACACACAGAGAGACACACACACACACACACAGAGAGAGAGAGACGCACACACAGAGAGAGACACACACACACACACCACACACACAGAGAGACACACACACACACAGAGAGAGAGAGAGACACACACGCACACACAGAGAGAGACACACACACACACCACACACACAGAGAGACACACACACACACACCACACACACAGAGAGACACACACACACACACAGAGAGAGAGAGACACACGCACACACAGAGAGAGACACACACACACCACACACACAGAGACACACACACACACACACACAGAGAGAGAGAGATGCACACACAGAGAGAGACACACACACACACAGAGAGAGAGAGAGACACACACGCACACACAGAGAGAGACACACACACACACCACACACACAGAGAGATACACACACACACACACACACACCACACACACAGAGAGACACACACACACAGAGAGAGAGAGACACACACGCACACACAGAGAGAGACACACACACACCACACACAGAGAGACACACACACACACCACACACACAGAGACACACACACACACACAGAGAGAGAGAGATGCACACACAGAGAGAGACACACACACACACACAGAGAGAGAGAGAGAGACACACACGCACACACAGAGAGAGACACACACACACACCACACACACAGAGAGATACACACACACACACACCACACACACAGAGCGACACACACACACACAGAGAGAGAGAGACACACACACGCACACACAGAGAGAGACACACACACACACAGAGAGAGAGAGAGACACACACGCACACACAGAGAGAGACACACACACACAGAGAGAGAGAGAGACACACACGCACACACAGAGAGAGACACACACACACACAGAGAGAGAGAGACACACACGCACACATAGAGAGACACACACCACACACACAGAGAGAGAGAGAGACACACAAGCACACACACACACACACACGCACAGAGAGACACACACACACACACACAGAGAGAGAGAGACACGCACGCACACACCACACACACACACACACACACACACACACACACCACACACACAGAGAGACACACACACACACACACACATAGAGAGAGAGACACACGCACGCACACACCACACACACAGAGAGACACACACACACACACACAGAGAGAGAGAGAGACACACATGCACACACACACACAGAGAGAGAGAGAGACACGCACACACACAGAGAGAGAGAAACACACACACACCACACACACACACACACAACACATCACACACACACACACACACACACAGTCAATGTGCAATTTACGGCACTTCTCTGGGATAAATCTTTAACATACTTAAATGCTTGCATAGCTTAAAGAAAGTCATTGTTTAAGTCATTCAACTATGAACAATGAAATATATATCAAGGTATATTATATTTATTCAGCATTGGAAGAATTAATCAGATCCTTTACTTAGGAAAAGTACTAATTAGCACCATTTTTGGCTAAATGTACTCACAGGTATCAAGAGTAAAAGTACTCTTTATGCAGAATGGGTATTTTCACAGTATTATATTATGTTAATTTTATTATCCTGTTTTTATAAATGTTAGAGCATTCACGCATTGACCTAAAGTAGATACTACAAACACTGTGTATTACTGGAGCAGTACTGCAATATATCAGCATATCAGGTCTTTTATATGTGCAAGGTAACTAGTAACTGAGTGTTCAAATAAATGTAGTGGAGTAAAAAGTAAAATATTTCCCTCCTGTTGTTGCTCTCTTTCAGAAAAACATCCATCATACATTCTTGAAATTTAAATGGTTGAGGACTCAACATTTATTGATTAAAGAAAATTGACAAACATGAAAATAAAACATATAATAACAACAATAAATGAAGTTAACTTGTTAACCTAGGTTCAGGAACATGGCCACGCCTAAACCCCGTCTCTAAACGCGGCCACCCCTATTTATATCCGGCCAAACTTCCGGCCACTGATTGTCTCCATTATCTCAACCCACCCTCCCTCTCCCTTCTACCCGTACAATTCCCCTTCTGCCTCACACCGAGCGATACACCCCTACATCCATCCATCCCTTCATCCCTCCCTTCCCTCATCCCTTCATCCCTTCATCCCCAATCCCTCTTCCCTCATCGCAACATCCCTCATCCCTACATCCCTTCATCCCCCATCCCTCTTCCCTCATCCCTTCATCCCTCATCCCTACATCCCCTCATCCCTTCATCCCTCATCCCTACATCCCTTCATCCCTCTTCCCTCATCCCTTCATCCCTCATCCCTACAACCCTTCATCCCTCTTCCCTCATCCCTTCATCCCTCCCTTCCCTCATCCCAACATCCCTCATCCCTCATCCCTACATCCCTTCATCCCCCATCCCTCTTCCCTCATCGCAACATCCCTCATCCCTACATCCCCATTCCTACATCCCTTCATCGCTCTTCCCTCATCCCTTCATCCCTCCCTTCCCTCATCCCAACATCCCTCATCCCTACATCCCTTCATCCCTCATCCCTACATCCCTTCATCCCTCATCCCTACATCCCTCATCCCTCATCCCTCATCCCTCATCCCTCATCCCTACATCCCTTCATCCCTCATCCCTCATCCCTACATCCCTCATCCCTTACCTTTTTTATTGGTGACGCTTTGTCCCGCCCCCATACGTTATCAATCAATCAACATTTATTTATACGGCCCAATATCACTAATTTTACATTTGTCTCGGGGGACTTTACAGTTTTTACAGAATATAAATAGCAAAAAAAGACACCCTCTGTCCTTAGACCCTCACACCGGACAAGGAAAAACTTCCAAAGAAACCTGACAGTTGCCGCGGGAAAAATGGAAGAAACCTTGGGGAAAGCAACAGAGCAGGGATCCCTCTCCCAGGATGGACAGACGTGCAAAAGATGTCTTGTGAACATTAAAAAGATAATACATTTAAGAAAAAATACATAGTAAAAATTATAACAAAACAAACATATTTGAGTCGGTGCCAGTCGCACACTCAAAATGTCCTTGGAGGATAATTTTCTAGTGTGCTGTACAATTTGACTGGAAGACATATGGACTGAAGTCTGGGCATGGGTTTCCTTGAGCGTAGCTGAGCCTCTCATGTCTGACTTGAAGGGCGGTGTGAGTCCTGAGCAGCTCACGATACTCAGCGTTGATGTCGCAGTGCCTCCTCCCCAGGTCGGTGTACTCCTGCTGGAGGTGGTACAGCGCCTTATTGCTCTCATCCAGGGAATCTATCTGCTCCCTGAGCCTGAACTCGGAGTCCCCGATGTCTCCGAAGTTGTAGTTTGTCTCTGCACGTGGTTTTTCCTGAGCCTTCTGCAGAGACGAAGTCAATTTGTAGTTTTCCTCCAGAGTTGTGATCTGCTTCTTCAAAGCCTCTCGAAGCTCCACGCGGTGCTTCTCACACCTGGTCCTTTCTTTTTCCAAACCAGAGGAGATCTGATCATTCGTAAGCTGCAGCTCAGAGTTTCTTGTCTTTTCCTGTTTAAGGGCTTCTTCCAGATCGGCCTGTCTCATCTTCATCTTTGACTCCTTTGCTTTGCGCTCATTTACAATGCACTGTAGATTAGTGATGGTAAACTGACTGTCAGAAATAATATAATTTGTCCTTGACAGCATCTCTTCATGGCCCGCAGAGAGAGAGCGGAGTTCAGATCTTTCTCTGTCATGTTCTCTCTCCAGGACAAGGAGTTTAGCCCTGATGTCAGCATTCTCCCTCCTTAATGTCTGCATGTCGTACGCAGATGCTTCTCTCACTTGTTGAGCGAGGATTGAATGAGGTCCAGCATGATTTCCAACCATCTCCTCAAATCGCTTCTTCTCTCTTTTTAGAGACGACTTTAGGAGTTTCTCGGCTGTCAGGCTCTTCTCCAAAGCCAGGGTCAGCTCTTTCTCTTGGCTCTGGATCTTCTTTGAGGCTCTGGAGAATCGAGCCTCCTCCTTCTGAATGGACTCCTCCAGTCTGCTGTTAGCTCCTCTGTCCTCCTGAAGCTTCTTCTCCTCAACGTGCTGTGTATTGAGAGCAGCCTCCAGTTCACATTGCAGTCTCTTGTTCTCAGTGGCGAGGTGTTGGTTCCCCTGAGTCAGACGGGCCAGTTCTTCTGCTTCCTTCTTCTGCTGAGAGACGGCCGCCTCGTAGTCCCTCTGCACTGAGCTGCTTTTTGTTTGCTCCTCTTTGAGGTCTGAGGCACACTTGCTCACTCTCTCCTGTAGGGAGGTAACAATGCTGACCTTGGATACAATGTCGCTTTGGAGATTCAGGACATTTGAGTGCAGGGATTCAATGTCTTTGTCTTTTTTCAGACTTTCGTCCTGCCGCTCAGTGAGGCGTTCCTTTATCGCTGTCACTGAGGTAGTATGCAACACCATCAGCTCTGAGATGTCTCTCTGGTGCTGGCTGGAGGATGCATGCTGAGCTCTCTGGAGCTTCTCAATCACCTTCTTGTCTTCTTCAAGCTCAGAAGTCATTATAGTGATTCTGTTTTTCAGCTTTGCTCTGCCACGCTGCTGCTCTTTTTGTGACTGTTTCAGATCAGCGTTGATGTGCTTTATTATATCACAAAGGGAATTATTTTCAGATTGCTCATACTTCAGAGCCTTTGAAAGAGCGTCGTTTTCTGCTTTGTGCCGAGCGGTAGATGTTTTCTCCTTCATCAAGGCCTCTTCAAGATCAGCTTTGGCTTTTCTCTCCTCGTCCAGGGCTTCCTGAAGACCAGATGATTTGTCATATCTCTCAGATCTCGCCTTTCTCTCAGATGATTTGTCAGATCTCGCCTTTCTCTCAGGTGATTTGTCAGATCTTGCATTTCTCACAGGGGATTTGTCAGATCTCGTATTTCTCACAGATGATTTGTCAGATCTCGCCTTTCTCTCAGATGATTTGTCAGATCTCTGATTTCTCTCAGATGATTTGTCAGATCTCCGATTTCTCACAGGTGATTTGTCAGATCTCGCCTTTCTCTCAGATGATTTGTCAGATCTCCGATTTCTCTCAGATGATTTGTCAGATCTCCGATTTCTCACAGGTGATTTGTCAGACCTCGCCTTTCTCTCAGATGATTTGTCAGATCTCCGATTTCTCTCAGATGATTTGTCAGATCTCGCCTTTCTCACAGATGATTTGTCAGATCTCGCATTTCTCGCAGATGATTTGTCAGATCTTGCATTTCTCGCAGGTGATTTGTCAGATCTTGCATTTCTCACAGGTGATTTGTCAGATCTCGCCTTTCTCTCAGATGATTTGTCAGATCTCGCATTTCTCGCAGATGATTTGTCAGATCTCCGATTTCTCTCAGATGATTTGTCAGATCTCGCATTTCTCACAGGTGATTTGTCAGATCTCGCCTTTCTCTCAGGTGATTTGTCAGATCTTGCATTTCTCACAGGTGATTTGTCAGATCTCGCCTTTCTCTCAGGTGATTTGTCAGATCTCGCATTTCTCACAGGTGATTTGTCAGACCTTGCATTTCTCGCAGATGATTTGTCAGATCTTGCATTTCTCGCAGATGATTTGTCAGATCTCGCCTTTCTCTCAGATCTCTCAGAGTCCTCTGTCTGTGAAACATAAAACAATTATTATTGTGTTGTCTATGTGCAGTTTTCTTTATTAAGAAAACAGAAGTGGAGTTATCTCTGCATCACTGGGTGTGAAAAAGTATGCTGGGATCAAATGCATTAAAAATGATTTACTATTTTGATATTTATTTTTTGGAAAAACTTTAGTAAAGAAACTTAAGTGTTGAGTATTAGCTTTTTTACAGTTTTGATGAGTGTGATTTTAAACATGTGAGCCACTGAATGTATTTCTTACCTCATCAGACGAAGTGTAGCTGTATTTTTCTCTTTTGCTGGAGATGGAGGTCTGCTCCTTAATATCTTCCTCCACCTCCTCAGCAAACTCCTGAATCTCTTCGCTTTCTGACTCTGTCTTATCATAAAAGTTCGCAATCTCGTTGATTTCGGACTGTTTCTCATCATTAAAGTCCAAAATCTCTTCGATTTCAGACTCGATCTCTTCTGCCAATTCCCAAATCTCTGGAAATTCAGACTTTGTCTTATCTAGGTCAGACATTTCTTTGATTTCGGACTCTTCCTCATCATGAAGGTCCAATGTATCTTCGAAGTCTTCATCCGTCGAGTATACATACTCTTGATCCTCCTCAACTTCCTCCTCCACCTTGTTTGCAAACTCCTGCACCTCCTCCATGATTTCCTCCTCAATTTCCTCCTCAATCTCCTCTTCAACAGAACTGTCCTCAGAGGGACAAGTCTTTCGGTGCCATGGAGAGTCGTTGTACGTCATGGTGAACACTGATCTTCTTCTGTCCATCTTATTATCGTGAAGAAATAGCTGCTTCTGACTGATGATGTGAACTCGATGTGGCGGGGATAAAACCTGGCTTGTTATCGTCCTGCAAACTGCAAATAAGTTGTGTAGCTATTTAACCAGACAGCATGCTCTCTTGCAGCCGCTGTGATATGACATCACCAGGTTCAGTATGACTTCAGAGCCCAACATTCCGGAATGTGCTTTGGTCTACCGACACATTCCACATTCCATTTCAAAGTATTCTACATTCCATTTCAAAGTATTCTACATTCCATTTCAAAGTGTTCTACATTCCATTTCAAATTATTCAACATTCCGTTTCAAAGTATTGTTCCTTTCCTCTCCTTGGTATGTAGACATTCTAAAAGTATGGAGTAAAGTATCTTTTAAGTCATCTGATAAGCAAAGTCCTCAATTAGCACTTTCACACCGGAGTACTTTTCCCAAGAACTAGGCCGATAGGGGGGAGATTTGGTTTCACACCAAAAAGGATCTGGAACTAGTCCCTAGTCCGCGCGAACATTTTCACACCCAGATAGTCCCTGCTAGAGAGGTAGTACTTTCCTGGGGAGGAAATGGTTCGTGGGTGTGTCGGCCACACTAACAATTTCTGATTGGCTGGGTGAATTGCAAACCATGCCCCGTAAAACTCTGAATAGTCTTCTGAAGCCGCCATTTTATTTGCTCGCATTAGCATAATTAGCATTAGCCCAGCGCACAAACGGAGAGATACTAACTTATGGCAACACAAAAGAAAACATGGGAGCGGTGGAGTGATGAGGAGGTGTCGGCGCTTCTGGCGATTTACTCGGAAGACGCGACCCAGCAGCTTCTACTGAAGCCAGTCCCCAACTCCGGGGGACTCGGGGACTTCGGGTGGCAGTATACGCCGTGAAGTTGTTTGCGGCCTGCCAGTCAACCCAAACAGAAGAAGAAGAAGTGACGTCAGCGGCTTCATTTGCCTAATCCTCCCTCCGGGACATATTCCGGTGAGAATGCGATCTAGGACAGTTCTGGGACTAAAGAGTTCGGGGGAACTAAGTACCGGCTAAGTACTTGGTGTGAAAGTGCCTAATGGCTTTCCCACACTGGAACTCCTGCATGGACTTGGTTTCATACTGGACAATCAAAGATGATTAACAAACTTACAAATTAATGCATCAATGCATCAATTATTTGACAGGTTTAAAATAAACAGACTTCCCTGTAGCCCCTGAAAGGCCAATTATTTGCTGATTTGTCAACCACTGAAGGTGGGGTAGGTAATGTTGGAGAAACCAGCTCGAGTGCGCTAGAATTTGAAAATACACAACCGGAGAAAATCTGCCACTTCCTCACAGAGCCCCTCCTCCAACACACACGAACGCGCACATGACCAATGAGGGCATGAGATCAGTTTGTGCACAGATGGAAGGCTGACAGGCAGGTAGGCCGTCCAGTTACTTTAGCCGGGCCGGCTCAGATGATTGGTCGTGCTTTTTACAGAGCCACGGCTTCCACAGATGAAATGTTTTAATGTATTTATTGTCAAAGCATTGAATGTGTTCATTGCTATCGGGATGTTCAGAGCATTCCATGGAATATAACAACAAGTGTCTCTGAAGTGAATACCTACTCCACCTTTAAGGCGATATTAACAGAATTTTAACAAAAAATTGTTTATTGATTATAGATTTATTAGATAAATGAAATGTTCAAGCAACAGCAGTGGAGGCCTATATGACAGTCCACTACAAAAGATTTCCAGACCTCACTTAAATGTAATTTTGTTTAGAAAAAATACCTTCTCAGTTTGTTTATTTATTTAATATGGTTTACATTGCTTTCTATTTATTTGTTCCTTCTTGTTTATTTTCATCGTTATGGGGTTGAATTATGATTTCAGCTGGAAATTGCCTTGCAATATTTGTATTGGTGTATATGAGTGCAGTTGTGTACTTATACACCTGAACATATGGTGCTTATGTATATTTTGTGTATGTGTGAACATATGCATGTAAAAAAAGTCACTTGAAAATAAGTGTTCACAATGTTTACATGCATATATTATTATTATTCATTTGCCAAGTACATGTGTACATATGTATATATTTATAAATAGTATTTTCCTTTTCAAAAAAGATAGTTGAAACTGCTCCTGACATGTGCAGAAAATGACCCTTTATCTAGTTTTCTTATGCATTTATTTTCTTCTTGCCCTAACTTTTATTTCTTTTTTCTCCAGTTTCTTTATTTCTTTGTACTCCTTCATTTCTATACATTTTTGACGCAATAAGGCCAATGTTGTATTAGGATGATTCACGGGAGGGCTACTTCCCATAAGCTTCTACTAATTGTGTTCATCTTTGTGTGTATGAATTATACTTGAATTAGTAGAATAAAAAAGAAAAGAAAAAAACATTCTTGGTTTTGTAATTTAGTTTCCTTTCAGAGAGCAAGCAGTGGTCCTCGATGCACAGCCCGAGCCACTTAGATAGGTGTTTATCTGCCAACTCACATGAGGCCTTTAGTACAGAGATATATACTGTAGACGGAGCAGCTTCTGTACTTCGTGTTTCTTCACAGAAGTGCCCTTCTCTTTCTGCCTCAGGCTGCGAATCGGGTCTTATTCCTGGCAGGAGACCATCCGGACTCACCTCCCTGTTAGCAATGAGCTGGCTATGATGCGCTCCTGCTGCTGGGTTATTTTCTACACGGCAGGCCACTGTAAAGTGAGGCAGGTCCTTTGATAATTGTTAACATTGATGGAACTTAAGGGTGACTTGGAGATACACCACACACACACAAATAAACACAGGAGGACAGACATGAGAAACACACAGACCAATTAGTATTCAATTATATAACATGTGCGCATGATCATCAAAGTATCAGAGCCTCGTGGTTATGATACTGTTACGGAATAACACAACGTTTTGACAACTGAGAAGGAACTGTGTGTAAAATACTGACTTGGAGCTCTTTTAACACATGCAGCAACATGAACATTTGTTCCACCACTTTAAGGTCACCTATTGTGCAAAATCCATTCTTCATGTCTCTTCTACATCAACATGTGTCCCCTCTGTGTAAAGAGACTCTCTCTTCACACAGAGGGGACACATGTCTCTTCTACATCAACATGTGTCCCCTCTGTGTAAAGAGACTCTCTCTTCACACAGAGGGGACTCATGTCTCTTCTACATCAACATGTGTCCCCTTTTTTTTGTGTCCCCCGTGGGGAGTGGCTCCTTATGAAAATAAGGAGCCACTCCCCATGCCCCGGGGGGTGGGGAGTGGCTCCTTATTTTCATCTAAAGTAACAGACAGAGAATCAGCACTTTGGAAACAGGGCTGAAACAGAGGGGATTATGGGTAATGCTGCAATGATCTGTTTGGTGTTTCAGCCAATAAGAGACAGGCTCTGGATATATCTGAGACCTGTGATATATTGATGAAAAACAGTATAATAGGGGACCTTTAATGTTAAGTAGTCACATGGGCAAACAGTTTAGCAGCAAGGAAGCAGAACAGTTCAGAGTTCAAATGTCTGCAGGAGAGTAAGAAAATGACTCTGCCTCAGCAACACAACTTGAAAAAGCCACATTTTAGAGAGATTAACCCTGAGATGTCAAGGCTACAGTGTTTAAATCCAATAAATGGTTAATTTTTAAGCAATGCATTTTCCTGTTTTTGTTATTCTCAATTGTAAAGAAAATATCGTTGCTTCTACTAAAGTAAAAACAACCAGAAACAGCAGATCCAGAGTTCAAATTATATCTTTCCAAAGTCAAGAGAACATGGATTTATTAAAAACTAAAACTATTGATTTTTTTAAAAATAAATCGTCAAAATAAAAACCCGTACATCTAGCAAGCGACTGATTGCAATCGATACTGCTCACACAGATGAAACACACAAGCACACACACTGCAAACATCTACAGCAGAGACACGATGGGGCTGATGTGAAGGAGCATCTCAGCAGACAACAAAAACAATTCACCATCCACATCATCAGTTAACCTGCATTCTCTGTGATCTTCCCTGGCCTGCTTGGACCATCAGCTAAGTATCTACCTCGTTACACAATTCGCCTTCCCCCCTAAAAAACTCTTAAACCTGCCCCACACACCAAACTCTGAACTGAACTCTTCAGTCACACCCCGATCTGTACGCGAAACCCGATCGGTTCTACGCATGTGAGAAAACGCCGCTACTTCCCATGATGCTTACTGAAGTATGTCGAAGCACTGCAAAGTATTTAATAATAATTTGTTTAAAATGGAAAGTAAACAGTTGTCCTTATTTATTTGAGACTATTTATTAATTTCCAGTTATTAGTCACATCTCACAGAAAATCCCCCGAATATATACCATGTTAGCCATAATAGTGATTTCTCCCACACTCCCTGAAGGTAGCAAGAGGTATCCCTAAGTAGAGTTATTTTAATTATATGTAAAAAAGGAAACAAATTCAAAGCATATATAATAATAATACCTTATATATAATATCTCATTGTACACCCTGCAATTGGAATTTGTTTTCACGAGGTTTACATGAACTAAAATCACCAGATAATACTTTTTTTTTTTTTTATCAAAACTCCGAAAATGTCATAATTCTGAGAAAAAGTCCAAATCTAAAAAATTCCAAAATCCGAAAAAGGTTCAAAATCCGGGAAAAAAATAAATAAAAAGTATAAATTCTGAGAAGAAGTCTAAATAAATTTAAAAAAGTCGCACTCATATTTAGTTAAAAAAACCCGACATTTTACAGAAAATCCCCCAAATTCCCATGTTTTTCCCGTCACAGTGGTGATTTCTCCCACACTCCCTGAAGGTAGCGGGAGGTATCCCTAAATGGTGAGTTTTTTTTAATTGTATTTAAAATAGGAAACGAATTAAAAGCATATATAATAAAACCTTTTATATATATAATATCTCATTTTACAAAATGCAGTGATTCTCTTTTCACAAGGTTTACCTGAAAAAAAAAAAATCTAAATTCTAATACAAAAAGAGACTTTAAAACCTACTCCACAGTTTATACATCTAAGTTAATTCGGCTTGAAAATATTCCGTCAATACACGCCTGCTTTACTGGTAATTACACGTTAACACCTCTGGAACCTGAGTGAGTGTAATGTGATGGAGTTATTCAGTTTGAAAAAGTGTTTTAACATGTTTTAATTAGTTTATTCCAGGCATGCCGAATGAAAGAGCAAATTGTGTTTAGTTGTACAATGTGTTAAAATATCTTCCATAAGGTGTTTTACATATAAAACAAGCAGGGAATCTTTAAACAGAGTTTTTACATTAAAATCACCAGATACTTATTCTTTTTCGAAATTCTGAAAAATCTAAAATTTCGAAAAAATAAATCAAAAATCCGATAAAAAGGCCAACATTTGAAAAAAAATACATTTAGAAATATTCAAAATTCTGAAAAAAATCAAAATACAGAGAAAAATGGCGTAATTCTGAAAAAAAAATCAAAATTCCGAAAAGTAAAAATCCGAAAAAGTCACAAATTCAAACAAAGGCGAAAATGTGAGAAAAAAAATTATAATTCTGAAAACAATAAAAAAAAAATCGAAATATTCAAAATTCTGAAAAAAGTCAAAATACAGAGAAAAATTGCATAATTCTGAAAAAAAGTCAAATCTGAAAAAGTCAAATCTGAAAAAGTCAAATCTGAAAAAGTCAAAATTCCGGAAAAGTCAAAATATGAAAAAAGTAAGGACTACATTTTCTTATTTTGGTAACATCCAAAAATAAATGCTCATGTGGCCCTAAATCTATTCCATACTCTTCTAGTTTTAAAAAAAAAGTCACATTTAACAAAAAATCCCCCAAATTCCCACGTTTTCCCGTCACAGTAGCGGTTTCTCCCACGCCCCCTGAAGCGGCCGCGGGATCTATGCCTCCTCAGTGAAAGTGAAGCATGCAAAGATGGCGGAGCTGCAGATGCTGCTGGAGGAGGAGATTCCTGCGGGACGGAGGGCTCTTCTGGACAGTTTCACTAACCTGGAGAAAGTAGCCGAGTACTGCGAGACCAACTATGTTCAGGTACATGGTGGTACTTCAAATACACGTTTAAATGTGGGGTAAATACAACAATAAGGGGGGAATGTGAGCAGGGAGTGGGCGGAGAGAGGCAGTGATGGAATGACAGCACCAGGATCCGTTAATAAAACCGTTATTTTTATAGTATTGCAAAATAGGGAAGATCTCGCGAGATTTCAGTCCATTTATTAACCCGTACCATACGGCCTATACGTGTAAGTTAATTCGGCTTCAAAATATTCCTCCAAAACACGTCTGGTTTCATGGAAATTCAACTTTCATAACTCTGAAAATCTGAAGGAAAAGTCAAAATTCTGAGAAAATGTCGAAGTTCTAAGAAAAAGTCAACATTTTGAGAAAAGTCATAATTCTGTGAAAAGTCATAATTCTGAAAAAAGTCATAATTCTGAGAAAAAGTCAAAATTCTGAGTAAAAAAAAAAATCTAAATTCTTATACAAAAAGAGACTTCAAAACCTACTCCACAGTTTATACATCTAAGTTAACTCGGCTTGAAAATATTCCGTCAATACACGCCTGCTTTACTGGTAATTACACGTTAACACCTCTGGAACCTGAGTGAGTGTAATGTGATGGAGTGATTCAGTTTGAAAAAGTGTTTTAACATGTTTTAATTAGTTTATTCCAGGCATGCCGAATGAAAGAGCAAATTGTGTTTAGTTGTACAATGTGTTAAAATATCTTCCATAAGGTGTTTTACATATAAAACAAGCAGGGAATCTTTAAACAGAGTTTTTATAATGGGAGTCTGGTGTACCATTTTTCCTCCTGTATATCAGTATGTAGTGTCTCTACTTTAAAGAGTCCTCTCCTGCTGATGTTCAGGTGTATATCAGTATGTAGTGTCTCTACTTTAAAGAGTCCTCTCCTGCTGATGTTCAGGTGTATATCAGTAGGTAGTGTCTCTACTTTAAAGAGTCCTCTTCTGCTGATGTTCAGGTGTATATCAGTATGTAGTGTCTCTACTTTAAAGAGTCCTCTCCTGCTGATGTTCAGGTGTATATCAGTATGTAGTGTCTCTACTTTAAAGAGTCCTCTCCTGCTGATGTTCAGGTGTATATCAGTAGGTAGTGTCTCTACTTTAAAGAGTCCTCTTCTGCTGATGTTCAGGTGTATAATCATATGTAGTGTCTCTACTTTAAAGAGTCCTCTCCTGCTGATGTTCAGGTGTATATCAGTATGTAGTGTCTCTACTTTAAAGAGTCCTCTCCTGCTGATGTTCAGGTGTATATCAGTAGGTAGTGTCTCTACTTTAAAGAGTCCTCTTCTGCTGATGTTCAGGTGTATATCAGTATGTAGTGTCTCTACTTTAAAGAGTCCTCTCCTGCTGATGTTCAGGTGTATATCAGTATGTAGTGTCTCTACTTTAAAGAGTCCTCTCCTGCTGATGTTCAGGTGTATATCAGTATGTAGTGTCTCTACTTTAAAGAGTCCTCTCCTGCTGATGTTCAGGTTTATATCAGTATGTAGTGTCTCTACTTTAAAGAGTCCTCTCCTGCTGATGTTCAGGTGTATATCAGTATGTAGTGTCTCTACTTTAAAGAGTCCTCTCCTGCTGATGTTCAGGTTTATATCAGTATGTAGTGTCTCTACTTTAAAGAGTCCTCCCTGCTGATGTTCAGGTGTATATCAGTATGTAGTGTCTCTACTTTAAAGAGTCCTCTCCTGCTGATGTTCAGGCGTATATCAGTATGTAGTGTCTCTACTTTAAAGAGTCCTCTCCTGCTGATGTTCAGGTGTATATCAGTATGTAGTGTCTCTACTTTAAAGAGTCCTCTCCTGCTGATGTTCAGGTCAGTATGTAGTGTCTCTACTTTAAAGAGTCCTCTCCTGCTGATGTTCAGGTTTATATCAGTATGTAGTGTCTCTACTTTAAAGAGTCCTCTCCTGCTGATGTTCAGGTGTATATCAGTGTGTAGTGTCTCTACTTTAAAGAGTCCTCTCCTGCTGATGTTCAGGTGTATATCAGTATGTAATGTCTCTACTTTAAAGAGTCCTCTCCTGCTGATGTTCAGGAATATATCAGTATGTAGTGTCTCTACTTTAAAGAGTCCTCTCCTGCTGATGTTCAGGTGTATATCAGTATGTAGTGTCTCTACTTTAAAGAGTCCTCTCCTGCTGCTGTTCAGGTGTATATCAGTATGTAGTGTCTCTAATTTAAAGAGTCCTCTCCTGCTGATGTTCAGGTTTATATCAGTATGTAGTGTCTCTATTTTAAGAGTCCTCTCCTGCTGATGTTTCAGGTGTATATCAGTATGTAGTGTCTCTACTTTAAAGAGTCCTCTCCTGCTGATGTTCAGTTGTATATCAGTATTTAGTGTCTCTACTTTAAAGAGTCCTCTCCTGCTGATGTTCAGGTGTATATCAGTATGTAGTGTCTCTACTTTAAAGAGTCCTCTCCTGCTGATGTTCAGGTGTATATCAGTATGTGTGTCTCTACTTTAAAGAGTCCTCTCCTGCTGATGTTCAGGTGTATATCAGTATGTAGTGTCTCTACTTTAAAGAGTCCTCTCTTCTGCTGTTCAGGTGTATATCAGTATGTAGTGTCTCTACTTTAAAGAGTCTTCTCCTGCTGATGTTCAGGTGTATATCAGTATGTAGTGTCTCTACTTTAAAGAGTCCTCTCCTGCTGATGTTCAGGTTTATATCAGTATGTAGTGTCTCTACTTTAAAGAGTCCTCTCCTGCTGATGTTCAGGTGTATATCAGTATATAGTGTCTCTACTTTAAAGAGTCCTCTCTTGCTGATGTTCAGGTGTATATCAGTATGTAGTGTCTCTACTTTAAAGAGTCTTCTCCTGCTGATGTTCAGGTGTATATCAGTATGTAGTGTCTCTACTTTAAAGAGTCCTCTCCTGCTGATGTTCAGGTGTATATCAGTATGTAGTGTCTCTACTTTAAAGAGTCCTCTCCTGCTGATGTACAGGTGTATATCAGTATGTAGTGTCTTTACTTTAAAGAGTCCTCAAAAATGTAAATAAACTATGTCCAAATATTTAGAACAATAATAATGATGAGATTGTTGTGGTTTTAAGACGTAGTAAATAGTTGCTTGATTTCAGCTCTTTTATCTCCTCGTATTAAGCGAGATATCTGCGTACTGGCTGACATCCATCTGTGTTTGTGTGTGTGTGTGTGTGTGTGTGTGTGTGTGTGTGTGTGTGTGTGTGTGTGTGTGTGTGTGTGTGTGTGTGTGTGTGTGTGTGTGTGTGTGTGTGTGTGTGTGTGTGTGTGTGTGTGTGTGTGTGTGTGTGTGTGTGTGTGTGTGTGTGTGTGTGTGTGTGTGTGTGTGTGTGTGTGTGGGCAGGCCATGCTGCTTCGGACAACTGTTCCTCCTCAGTTGGCTTCAATACACACCTGTTCATCGCCAGATTTTATCTTAGTCATATTTCTGCTTTTTCTCTCAACACCACACTCACAGTCTGCATCTCTGAAGTCTTTACATGGCCGTAGAATAACATATAATTATTTCTTTGCATTTGTCTTTTTTTTGGGCTAAAACCTTTTAATTAATGTGACCTTTTAGAAAGAAATCCTGTAGCTCTACTCCAAATATACAAATATTTCTTACGCCTCAGTGACGCCCATCATTATGACTTTTATGTAATCCGGTTAGCTGGCCAGCTCTCTTGTGATTGGTCAACCAGTTTAGAGATGTCCCGCCCCTTAGCCTATGACGTACAATGTGTTGGAGCGATAGCCAATAGGAGTGCGAGTGTTACATAGTGATGTCAGTATGTTCCTATTCCCATGAATGTGACATCTCAGGAGCATCATCATCATCCATCATTGGTTGCAATAAATTAAATGATGGGTGAGATATTCATAAAAAAAAAGTATTGATCCTCGACTGAGTAAAAGATTGAGATACGATATTTTAAATGTTTAACCTTCATCAATTCATTTCTCATTTACATTTTCTTTCTTAATTGTATCTTATTTATTGTAATTAGAATTGGATTTAATGCCAATTAGGTTTTTCAGATTCAAGGAATTAAAAAAAATATAAAATGGAAAAGTTAGCAAATATTAAACACAAAATAAAAAACTAAAATGTAAAAAATATATTAATTGATTTTTAATTAGAAACTGAAATAATACAACAACAGAAAGGCAATACAAATATCACTATTTACGTATTACGTATTTTTCAATATTTGAAAGTGCAACAATACAGATTATAAGGAAGTCCATATCTTTCCTATTTTACATTTTCCTCTAGGTTTCCCATGTCTCCTCTCTTCTCAAAAAAGCTCTTACTTCCAGCTCATTAGCTCTGTTCAGGCTAACGTTGTGCTAACAGGCTAACTGAGGATGGCCTACATAAATGTGCTCAGACGATGAGAGCGGTTACATAATCCCAGCGCTGAGCTGTTGATCTTGTTTTATGGGCTAAATATTTGGATTATTGACCCGTGTTCAGCCCCATGTAACCCCTGCTATCAGACTATCAGGATTTAAACTGTCTGGATTTATTTCAAGCTGCTCATCGTTATCATCTTAACAACAGAATAGCTCTGTGAAGCACTGAGGCATGATGTCTATAAGAGGTCCTATTCTTCCCTTTGTGGTGTTCCCTCTCATCTAGTGTGTTTTATAGGTTTTTGTTTTTGTTCCTTCTGCAAAGGCTAAAATCCCTGTGTTCCCCTTTAACGTTTTGTTCTGTGACATAAAAAGAGGCCAGTAAATACCCCACTGTTGGATTTAAAAACGGTGGTTGCTAACAAGTGTCTAAATGAGACGACTAAACGTCATCACACCCAACATTAGCCACCTTTAGCTTAGCGGTGGTGACGTGAAGTCATGTGACCGTGCTGTAGTTCCTTTATAGCCCAACATTAGCCACCTTTAGCTTAGCGGTGGTGACTGAAGTCACGTGACCGTGCTGTAGTTCCTTTATAGCCCAACATTAGCCACCTTTAGCTTAGCGGTGGTGACGTGAAGTCATGTGACCGTGCTGTAGTTCCTTTATAGCCCAACATTAGCCACCTTTAGCTTAGCGGTGGTGACGTGAAGTCACGTGACCGTGCTGTAGTTCCTTTATAGCCCAACATTATTAGCCACCTTTAGCTTAGCGGTGGTGACGTGAAGTCATGGACGTGCTGTAGTTCCTTTATAGCCCAACATTAGCCACCTTTAGCTTAGCGGTGGTGACGTGAGTCACGTGACCGTGCTGTAGTTCCTTTATAGCCCAACATTAGCCACCTTTAGCTTAGCGGTGGTGACGTGAAGTCATGTGACCGTGCTGTAGTTCCTTTATAGCCCAACATTAGCCCCTTTAGCTTAGGTGGTGCGTGAAGTCACGTGACCGTGCTGTAGTTCCTTATAGCCCAACATTAGCCACCTTTAGCTTAGCGGTGGTGACGTGAAGTCATGTGACCGTGCTGTAGTTCCTTTATAGCCCTACTTAGCCTCCTTTAGCTTAGCGGTGGTGACGTGAGTGAAGTCATGTGACCGTGCTGTAGTTCCTTTATAGCCCAACATTAGCCACCTTTAGCTTAGCGGTGGTGAAGTGAAGTCATGTGACCGTGCTGTAGTTCCTTTATAGCCCAACCTTAGCCACCTTTAGCTTAGCGTGGTGACGTGAAGTCATGTGACCGTGCTGTAGTTCCTTTATAGCCCAACATTAGCCTCCTTTAGCTTAGCGGTGGTGACGTGAAGTCATGGACCCGTGCTGTAGTTCCTTTATAGCCCAACATTAGCCACCTTTAGCTTAGCGGTGGTGACGTGAAGTCATGTGACCCGTGCTGTAGTTCCTTTATAGCCAACATTAGCCTCCTTTAGCTTAGCGGTGGTGACGTGAAGTCATGTGACCGTGCTGTAGTTCCTTTATAGCCCAACATTAGCTCCTTTAGCTTAGCGGTGGTGACGTGAAGTCATTATGTGACCGTGCTGTAGTTCCTTTATAGCCCAACATTAGCCACCTTAGCTTAGCGGTGGTGACGTGAAGTCATTTTGACCATGCTGTAGTTCCTTTATAGCCCAACATTAGCCACCTTTAGCTTAGCGGTGGTGACGTGAAGTCATGTGACCGTGCGTGTAGTTCCTTTATAGCCAACATTAGCCACCTTTAGCTTAGCGGTGGTGACGTTGAAGTCATGTGACCGTGCTGTAGTTCCTTTATAGCCCAACATTAGCCTCCTTTAGCTTAGCGGTGGTGACGTGAATTCATGTGACCGTGCTGTAGTTCCTTTATAGCCCAACATTAGCCACCTTTAGCTTAGCGGTGGTGACGTGAAGTCATGTGACCGTGCTGTAGTTCCTTTATAGCCCAACATAGCCACCTTTAGCTTAGCGGTGGTGACGTGAAGTCATGGACCGTGCTGTAGTTCCTTATAGCCCAACATTAGCCACCTTTAGCTTAGCGGTGGTGACGTGAAGTCATGTGACCGTGCTGTAGTTCCTTTATAGCCCAACATTAGCCACCTTTAGCTTAGCGGTGGTGACGTGAAGTCATGTGACCGTGCTGTAGTTCCTTTAGTTGCTTTTTTCTTCAGAAATCATAAAGTGGGGTTGATATGTGGAGATTGACAGATCCTGCTGAACTAAACGTGAAAGAATCATAAATGTTTGTTTGACTCAGAGATGATTTAGAGAAATGTGATAAGATGAGATCTGGTCCTGAACAGGTGTGTATTATATTACCACAGCATTAAAGCAGAGCAGGAGGAAGAGTTTCAGTTTCTGATGTGAAACAGAGGGACTCAGAAACAGCTGGTTCTGCTTATCTGTCAGCGGAGGGAGTTGTAATGTAACTGGACCTCCTGCTGCTCATTGGAAACACATGCAGGAGGCTTGATGTGTGTGTGTGTGTGTGTGTGTGTTTGTGTGTGTGTGTGTGTGTGTGTGTGTGTGTGTGTGTTTGTTTTTTGGGTTGGAAACCATAGTGATTGGCGTGTCTTCCTCCACCCTCAGAGTTGGTGCCAGGAACAGCTCCTGTGTTCACGTGATGATTCCACGTTTCACAGCCAAAGAGAAACTGCTTCAAGATTCAAGGCGTTATCATCACCATATGCAGCAGCTACAGATCTGAAGTATAGGCTCCTCCAACAGAGCAACATATCAGACCGAAAACAATACAACCAATGTAATAAACAATAAGAGAATGCAGGAGTCTTAAATAAATACATTGCTTGATTAGCTTCTTAATGTTCTTAGTTTGTTTCATCTTTGCTCACGCCTTCAGTTTGAGGGAAGGATAGTCAGTGTATGTGTCTGTGTTTGTGTGTGTGTGTGTGTGTGTGTTTAAATGTCGATTTTCCAATTATATGAAATAATAAAATAAATAAAAATATCATGTACATCCAAGATGTAAAACAGATGATGTGAAAAATATAGGATTGTGTTTTGAGATTAAAACAGGATCAATACTAAGGTCACATGTTTCCAAAATAAATGACTGATAACAAAAATCATTGACAAAATATGAAATAAATGTGTTTTTAATTAGCCAATAAAACCCAGATTCATCTCGCATTTTCAGAATTTTTTTTGAAATATTATAATTTGTCTGTAGTATTGGACTCCATGCCTTCAGGCCGTTGTGAGCTCGTTGATGTTGTCGGATTGTTTTACATGTTTACGATAAATCAGACTAAAATAAGTACAGTCATGTGACCATTAGACCTGAATGTGTCTCCATTAAAGAAATAAAGAGGTCAGAGGAATCAGAGCGTGACTTCATGTAAATCTGATTCACGTACAGGAACATCAGACATTCAGCTGCAATTGGGAGGAAAACAGAAGTGTGTGTGTGTGTGTGTGTGTGTGTGTGTGTGTGTGTGTGTGTGTGTGTGTGTGTGTGTGTGTGTGTGTGTGTGTGTGTGTGTGTGTGTGTGTGTATGTGATTCCTCAGGCCAGAGGAGGCAGCCCTCCAACTAGGTCACACTAAGGACATCAGATGGCTGATAGGAGAGAATAAGTAATGAGGATGATGGAGAGAGGAGAGGAAAGAAGACAGATTTGTTCTTCTGTATATTTAATATCAAAAAGCTCTTTATTTTTCTCATCCTGCCTCTGCTGCAGCACCTCTTTTCACCCTCTGTCTGAAACCAGAGCTGCTCTGATTGGTCAGCTGGCCGGCTCTGTTGTGATTGGTCAACCGCTAGGAGATGTCCCGCCCCTTAGCCTATCACGTGCAATGTGTTGGAGCGCTAGCCAATAGGAGCGCGAGTGTTACAGAGTGATGTGATTATATTTTGAAACACATTTCGACTTGAACAGATATTGTGCCTGTGAGTGCCACAGTGACGCGTCCTAAAACCCGGAAGTTAGCATTTCACCACTTCCGGTTCCTTCGCCAAAAAGCAATGGGATTTCTCCATAGGCTTTTGGCTATAGCTGGAACTAAGGTCTGTAGTTGAGACACATTGAAGAGACGGATCACGTTTTGTTCTAGGACATTAAATCCATCAGCAGTGACCCCACTGGTGATTTCTGAAGAGTTGACGTGTCTGAAAAACGATGGTTGTTACCAAGTGGCTGAATAGGACTACAGAAGTCGTGGAGGACGTTGTTTGTCATTACACCGAACACGTGAACACTCCTCTAAGTGTGTTTGCCCCGTTCTGCTTGAGAGCAAGTACCTGCCTCCTGCAGACTGTTCAAACAAATGCTTCAACTCGTACCATTTAGAATCTGTATGTTTGAATATGGATCTGAAGTTGGCGTGACGTTGAAGTCGTGCTGCTGGACTCGGCTGTAGTGCCTTTATAGCAGAACGTTAGCATTTTGCTTCTGGCCATTAGATTTATGATTCGAACATTATAAAAGTAGGGAAGACATGTGGAGATTATCCTGAACTAAACGTGATCCGTCTCTTAAATGTGTTTTCAGCCACAGACCTTATTTCCAGCAATTTTCCTAAATCCTATGGAGAGATTGCATTGCGTTTTTGGCGAAGGAACCGGAAGGAGTTTACTTCCGGGTTTTAGGACGCGTCACTGTGGCACTCTATTGCTAATTTCATAAAATGTATTGCAGTAGAAATATGAAGCTGTAAGTTCCCTGATTTACACACATTCAGAAAAGTGTTGGGGTTTAAGGCGTGAGCTCACTGTAGTGTAAATTGTAGTATTGTGTGTGTGTGTGTGTGTGTGTGTGTGTGTGTGTGTGTGTGTGCACATGTATGTGTGTGCACGTGTATGTGTGTGTGTGTGTGTTGAAGCAGGATGTAGGTCAGTGCTGCTAACTCATTCATGCCAGAGGTTGACAAGAAACACCCTGACACAAGGTGTGTCTCTCTCACACACACACACACTCTCACACACACACAAACACGCACACACACACACTCTCTCTCTCTCTCTCTCTCTCGCACTCTCTCTCTCTCTCACTCACACACACACACACACACACACTGTAAGCATGTTGCACACACACACACCACACACACACACACACACACACTGTAAGCATGTTGCACACACACACACACACACACACACACACACACACACACACACTGTAAGCACACATGAATAAACGTACTCACACATGGTTACACACACATTGATGCACATTTGAGCGTTTTCATTCATGACCGCTCTGTTTGTGTAACGTTAGCTCCGTTCAGAGCGCATTTATCTGCAGCTCTAATGCCTTACTGTTTATGAAATCATGCTATTATGATATTAAAATATAGGGTAGCTCCAAAAACAAACATCTCACTTGATGCCCAAAATAAACATAGTAATAAAAGTGGAATGTAGTTCCTTTATAGCAAGGAAACTAACTGTGCACTCATTATAAGGACTGTAACTGCAAAGCAAATATGGAACAAAGACCCCCATCAAACATGAGGTCCGAACAAGAGTAGACATATTATACTGACATGCAAAGTAATTAAAGACGTGGGAGGCCTTAAGAATACTAAAACATACACACCTGGACACCTACTTAACTTGCAATAGGTAAAAGAACAAATAGCAGTATGTAGTAGTGTAGTATATATAATATAAGTAGTGCAGATACCTGTCCGCTAACTGTGTGTGATGATGTCTCTGTTTGTCCCTCAGGCTGCAGATAAGGAGCGAGCGCTGGAGGAAACCAAGAGCTACACCACGCAGTCTCTGGCCAGCGTGGCGTACCTCATCAACACGCTGGCCAACAACGTGCTGCAGATGCTGGACATCCAGGCCTCGCAGCTGCGCCGCATGGAGAGCTCCATCAACCACATCTCTCAGGTCCGAATGCACCACATGCACCGCTGCATTTATACTCACTGAAACTCACCTAGTGCACAGCCAATAAGCTAAACTCCTTAGAACATTAACATTAAAACAACATTTACCAAGGTTCTGTCCCCGGGTTTTTTAAACTGCGCTGGTTCTGCCACTTCTAAAAAAGCCCTTCATTGATTCCTCCATTCTTAAAAATGTTAGACCTATTTCCAAGCTCCCATTTATTGCGAAGGTTTAGAAAAAACTGTAGCAGAACCATATTTAAAGTTATAGAATAAATAATAGTAGTGAAACGGCTCTTCTCAAAGTTTTTAATGACTTTATGTCCATCCTGGTTTTACTTGATCTAAGCGCCGCTTTTGATATATAACAAGAGATCCTTTTGAACCGTTTATAGTCCTGGGTGGGTGGCACTGGTACGGCTCTACAATGGTTTAGGTCGTACTGACATTTCTGTGTGGGTATTGCCATTACCAGATCAGCTGCAACAAGTTTAGTCATTGTGGGGTACCCCAAGGCAGAGTCCTGCACGGGTCTGATTTTCAAGACCCGCTCCCGCCCCGCACCCGCGACGTGCAATACCGAACCCGCCCCGCTACCCGCACATATTGCCAATTAGTTCCTCAAACCGACCCGACCCGTCGGCACTAGATCCGCAAACCGACCCGAACCCGCATATCCTATGAGCAGTGAAAAGGTGCAATTATTAACACACGCAGTTGCATATTTGTCTGAAAAAGCGTGGGATGTTGGTTATTTTCTCCATCTAGGATGAGACCAAAAGCCTCCCAGACATTGGATTTCGCTCTTGAGGAAGTGTTATTGAAAAGGCTGTATTCTCCGAGCTCCGCCTTCACCTCAGCCATTTCGAATGTGGCGCGCTCAGCAGCAGATTGATGCGCTGCAGAGGTTATGATTATGCGCGGTCCCGAGGGGTAGAGGTCTGAGGATTTAAACATTAAACTAAATTATTATTATTTTAATATATTTATTATGCAACACCCGCGACCCGACCAGCATCTTCTTTGTTTTACCCAGAACCGAACCCGGAAAAAGCGTTTGAAAAAATACCACCCGCGAATTACATTTTTTGCAGGTCACCCGATGCAGGACTCTGCCCCAAGGATCTGTGCTGGGGCCACTTCTCTTCTCTGTTTACATGCTCCCTGTCGGCCACATCATCCGTAAAGACAACATCAGTGGTCATTTTTATGCAGATGAGACCCCTCCCTAACACTGGTAATCTCATCAACTGCCTCCAGGATATCAACAAGTGGATTCCACAAAACATCCTGCAGCTAAATGCGGACAAAACTGAAGTTATGATCATAGGTCACGTTGATGCTGCCTTCACACAAACGTCTAACAGTCTTGCTTCTCTATCACAGGCTATGACTCATGAGTGCAGAAGTCTTGGGCTCATTTTCAACCATCAACTCAGTTTAGACAAACATGTCAATTCAAAGGTTCATGCTTTCATCACGTCAGAAATACACGGATCAGATCAAACTGTCGACAATGCTGCACTGATATGATTAGTGTTATACTATTCATAGATAAAGATGAGGGTTATACTATGAATGGAATCAGACTCCAGTGATGGTAGGGTCGTTTCAGACTCACTGTATTAAAAGCCTCCATCTGGGACACGAAGAAGAGACTCCTCCTCCTCATGTTTATATCAGCCTGTGGAGAAACAAAAGCGTCTGTAGGTGTGAAGCATGAGTCTTACACAACACTCTGCACCCACCCACACACACACACACACACACACACACACACACACACACACACACACACACACTCTGCACCCACACACACACACACACACCCACACACAGAGACACACACACACACAGAGACACACACACACAGACAGACACACACACACACACAGACATACACACACACACCCACACACAGAGACACACAGACACACACACACACAGACACCCACACACACACACACACACACACACACACTCAGACACACACACAGATACACACACACACCAACACACACACACACCCACACACACACACACTCTGCACCCACACACACACACACACACTCAGACACACACACAGACACACACAGACACACACAGACACACACACACACATGCTCACACACACACACACACACACACACACACACACACACACACACATGTATTCATGACTAATCCGATACTCAGAACCCTTAGAATGCTTCATTACGATGCATTCCTTAAAACCACACATTATCATTCAACACATGAACACTAACAGTACGTACATTAACTGATTGTATTTAAAGAGTTCCCATTCAGCTTTTTGTGATATTCCCTCTCCTCTAGTGTGTTTATAGGTTGTTATATACTAAAGTATTTCCATGTTATGCTACTCTATACTTCTACTCCACTACATTTTAGAACCAAATATTGTTCTGTATATCCCACTGCAGGTATGTATTACTTATAGCTATTAGATACTGTTTTAGATATAAATACACACTATCCTGATACGATGCTCTTACTTGTAATACTTCTGTACTTCATCAAAAAAACACACAGTTTCACTTGTAACGTATTATTTTTAGACCTTAACTTCAGTGAAGGATCCTCTCAGTGCACGCTCTGTAAAGATTCATTATGTATCACCAGCTGGAGGAGAAGCTGTGTTTCCATCCATTACACATGGACACAAAGAGTACTTGAAGGAATACGACTGTAGTTGTCGGCTCTGCAGGCTTCTGAAATGATAACGAGATGCTCCTCTGTTGTTTCAGTGCATAATCACAGCTCTCAGTCACATCTGCTCTGTAGGCGAGTCTCTCTCATGCAGATTTACTCCCTTCTGCATCCCAGAATAAAGCCAACAAGAGGTGTTCGTGGCTCCAAACGCCCTCATTCTGCTTCCTTCTAACGTGCAATTTCTTACGGAGGAATTAAAGCTCGATATTTAATCTGAATTACAGACATTCAACCTTCTGAAGGACATTCAACCTTCTGAAGGACGAGTGTTTTATAACTGTCACCTTTCTAATCCCACTTTCATTTTAAAGGTCACCTATTATGCAAAATCCACTTCTTCGTGTCTCTTTTACATCAACATGTGTCCCCTCTTCTTCACGTCTCTTCTACATCAACATGTGTCCCCTCTGTGGAAAGAGACTCTCTCTTTACACAGAGGGGACACATGTCTCTTCTACATCAACATGTGTCCCCTCTTCTCCATGTCTCTTCTACATCAACATGTGTCCCCTCTTCTTCATGTCTCTTCTACATCAACATGTGTCCCCTCTTCTTCATGTCTCTTCTACATCAACATGTGTCCCCTCTTCTTCATGTCTCTTCTACATCAACATGTGTCCCTCTTCTTCATGTCTCTTCTTCATCAACATGTGTCCCCTCTTCTTCATGTCTCTTCTACATCAACATGTGTCCCCTCTTCTTCATGTCTCTTCTTCATCAACATGTGTCCCCTCTTCTTCATGTCTCTTCTACATCAACATGTGTCCCTTCTTCTTCGTGTCTCTTCTACATCAACATGTGTCCCCTCTTCTTCATGTCTCTTCTTCATCAACATGTGTCCCCTCTTCTTCATGTCTCTTCTACATCAACATGTGTCCCCTCTTCTCCATGTCTCTTCTACATCAACATGTGTCCCTTCTTCTTCGTGTCTCTTCTTCATCAACATGTGTCCCCTCTGTGTAGAGAGACTCTCTCTTTACACAGAGGGGACACATGTCTCTTCTACATCAACATGTGTCCCCTCTTCTCCATGTCTCTTCTACATCAACATGTGTCCCCTCTTCTTCATGTCTCTTCTTCATCAACATGTGTCCCCTCTTCTTCATGTCTCTTCTACATCAACATGTGTCCCTCTTCTTCATGTCTCTTCTACATCAACATGTGTCCCCTCTTCTTCATGTCTCTTCTTCATCAACATGTGTCCCCTCTTCTTCATGTCTCTTCTTCATCAACATGTGTCCCCTCATCAACAAGTGTTTTCCGAGTTGCGAATCTTTAATCTAGCTGGCCCTGATTATAATGAATCACTGAAGATGTTTAACACTCAACAGGTTTTCATGCATCTCAATGAGCAGAACACTCTCTAATATCTGCAGCGTGAGGAGCGTGTGAAGATAACTCTCGCAGTGCTCACGTTTTCAGACTGTTACTCAGAGGAATAAGTGTCTTTTAGAGAGATTTATAAATAGATATAGAAAACATTAAAGGTGGGGTAGGTAATTCACTTCAGAAACACTTAAAGGTGGGGTAGGTAATTCACTTCAGAAACACTTAAAGGTGGGGTAGGTAATTCCTTCAGAAACACTTAAAGGTGGGGTAGGTAATTCACTTCAGAAACACTTAAAGGTGGGGTAGGTAATTCACTTCAGAAACACTTAAAGGTGGGGTAGGTAATTCCCTTCAGAAACACTTAAAGGTGGGGTAGGTAATTCCCTTCAGAAACACTTAAAGGTGGGGTAGGTAATTCCCTTCAGAAACACTTAAAGGTGGGGTAGGTAATTCACTTCAGAAACACTTAAAGGTGGGGTAGGTAATTCCCTTCAGAAACACTTAAAGGTGGGGTAGGTAATTCACTTCAGAAACACTTAAAGGTGGGGTAGGTAATTCACTTCAGAAACACTTAAAGGTGGGTAGGTAATTCCCTCAGAAACACTTAAAGGTGGGGTAGGTAATTCCCTTCAGAAACACTTAAAGGTGGGGTAGGTAATTCACTTCAGAAACACTTAAAGGTGGGGTAGGTAATTCACTTCAGAAACACTTAAAGGTGGGGTAGGTCATTCACTTCAGAAACACTTAAAGGTGGGGTAGGTAATTCCCTTCAGAAACACTTAAAGGTGGGTAGGTAATTCACTTCAGAAACACTTAAAGGTGGGAGGTATTCCTTCAGAAACACTTAAAGGTGGGGTAGGTAATTCCCTTCAGAAACACTTAAAGGTGGAGTAGGTAATTCCCTTCAGAAACACTTGTTATATTCCATGGAATGCTCTTAACATCCCGATAGCAATGAATATATGAAATGCTTTGACAATAAATCCATAAAAACATGTCATCTGTGGAAGCCGTGGCGCTGTGAAAAGCACGACCAATCATCTGAGCCGGCCCGGCTAAAGTAACTGATGGCCTACCTGCCTGTCAGCCTTCCATCTGTGCACAAACTGATCTCGTGCCCTCATTGGTCATGTTCGTGTGTGTTGGAGGAGGGGCTCTGTGAGGAAGTCTGAAGGAAGGGGCAGATTGTTTCCGGTTGTGGACTTTCAGATTCTAGCGCACTCGAGCTGCTTTCTCCGTTCTTCCCCACCCTGCCTTTAAGTGATGATTTTAATCTTGGTGTTAACGCTTCATAAGCTTTATTAAGAAGGGGAATCAGAGGGTTTATAAAACAGTCAGAAAGCACCAAATAGTGTTTTCTACACAACATGTTTATTTATTTTACTTTATTTATTATTTGTATTTGACAGGGACAATGCTGTGCTGCTGTTTTAGACGGAACATTTAAAAATGGTTCAGGTTAGATTCTCTAAAAGAGTTTCAACACATTCTGACAAAAGTCACAATTCTGAGAAAACTAAAACTCCAGAATTCTTTTTGGGAGCATACGTCACATTTCTGAGGAAAAGTCTTCATTCTGTAACCCAGTCTCACGGCACTTCGTGTAATAGTCATGAAATCAATTTAATCTATTGATTCGTGTTCACCAACATGTATTTCTACTGGTAGTAAGTTTCGAGCCTGCGTCTTTTTGTCCGGTCGGGTCTTGGTAGACCGGAAGCTGTGTGGTTCATAAAAACATGTTCTTACTCAATACCAAGCCACGATTATTGTTTTTATTTTAAATTGTATAATGTCGGAGTTTTTTTGCCGTCCGCGAGGAAAAGAAATGGCTCAGAGCCTCAGAACACTGACATCTGTATTTTTAAAATCTTTTTTTCCTTCTAATTTGTTATTATTTGGTGCAGGCACGGAACATACTACCAATAAATACATTGCTTTTTAAATCGTTCTGTGTGACACGAAAAGAATGGGAAATCGTGTTGGTGAACACGAATCAATAGATTACATTCGTGACTATAACACGAAATGCCGTGAGACTGGGTTGAATTCTGAACATTTTCCAACATTTCTGAAAAACATTAGAATACAGAAACACGGCCAAATTCACGAAGAACATCCAAGTTTTATATATTTTGAGTGTGTTGTTTTAATGTAGTCTAGAGTATCTTTGAGTTCCTTGAAAAGCACTCGTTACATGAATGTATTATTATTATTAAACTTGGCCCATGAGTAAAATCCATTAAATCCACTCTTACTCTCCCCCTTCCAGACGGTTGACATCCACAAAGAGAAGGTGGCGCGGCGGGAGATCGGCATCCTGACGACCAATAAGAACACGACACGCTCTCATAAGATCGTCGCTCCGTCCAATCCGGAGAGGCCGGTGCGCTTCATCAGGAAACCCATCGACTTCAACGTGCTCGACGACATCGGGCACGGAGTCAAGGTGGGAGGAAAGCTGGGAAAACATCAAAATCTCGTTTTTAGTGAAGTAGAAAACAGTGGAGTAAGTAGTGACATACAGAGTCCAGATTCAGGCGGTCAAGGCTCTTATAGGAGGGATTGCTGATGTTTTGCAGCCTTTACAACATCAGTAGAATTGATATTTGTTAAGTATTTGTAAAGGTAACAGCAACACTAAGGCAGGTGTTCACCATCTAAGATACGCTATTTAATCACAGCAGCGTGCCGAAAAACAGGCATTGCACATAGTGTGAACAAATATAAATGTTGACCGTGAAAGAAAATCTCTAGACTATCTGACAAATAAAAAGCACCATTGTGTTTTTTTAAACCAATCATCTCTCAGAGGGGCGTGGCCAGCAGCAGCTCATTAGCATTTAAAGCTACAGACAGAGAATCAGCACTTTGGAAACAGGGCTGAAACAGAGGGGATTATGGGTAATGCTGCAATGATCTGTTTGGTGTTTCAGCCAATCAGAGACAGGCTCTGGATATATCTGAGACCTGGGATATATTGATGAAGAGGATGATGATAGGAGACCTTTAACATGTTGTTAACACTAATAAACTTAGATTTAATAAACAAGGATTGTGTCACAATTACATTTTAGACCTTGTTTTACTAAACCCTGAGTAACTAGCTTTAAATGAAATAAGAAGATCTTAAGAAGGGCTGATCAGCTCTCTCTCTATTCTCTCTTTATCTGATCAGCTCTCTTCTATTCTCTCTTTATCTGATCAGCTCTCTCTCTATTCTCTCTTTATCTGATCAGCTCTCTCTCTATTCTCTCTTTATCTGATCAGCTCTCTCTCTATTCTATCTTTATCTGATCAGCTCTCTCTCTATTCTATCTTTATCTGATCAGCTCTCTCTCTATTCTCTCTTTATCTGATCAGCTCTCTCTCTATTCTCTCCTTATCTGATCAGCTCTCTCTCTATTCTCTCCTTATCTGATCAGCTCTCTCTATTCTCTCTTTATCTGATCAGCTCTCTCTCTATTCTCTCTTTATCTGATCAGCTCTCTCTCTCTATTCTCTCTTTATCTGATCAGCTCTCTCTCTCTATTCTCTCTTTATCTGATCAGCTCTCTCTCTATTCTCTCTTTATCTGATCAGCTCTCTCTCTCTATTCTCTCTTTATCTGATCAGCTCTCTCTCTATTCTCTCTTTATCTGATCAGCTCTCTCTCTATTCTCTCTTTATCTGATCAGCTCTCTCTCTATTCTCTCTTTATCTGATCAGCTCTCTCTCTATTCTCTCTTTATCTGATCAGCTCTCTCTCTCTATTCTCTCTTATCTGATCAGCTCTCTCTCTCTCTCTATTCTCTCTTTATCTGATCAGCTCTCTCTCTATTCTCTCTTTATCTGATCAGCTCTCTCTCTATTCTCTCTTTATCTGATCAGCTCTCTCTCTATTCTCTCTTTATCTGATCAGCTCTCTCTCTATTCTCTCCTTATCTGATAAGCTCTCTCTATTCTCTCTTTATCTGATCAGCTCTCTCTCTATTCTCTCTTTATCTGATCAGCTCTCTCTCTATATTCTCTCTTTATCTGATCAGCTCTCTCTCTCTCTCTATTCTCTCTTTATCTGATCAGCTCTCTCTCTATTCTCTCTTTATCTGATCAGCTCTCTCTCTATTCTCTCTTTATCTGATCAGCTCTCTCTCTATTCTCTCTTTATCTGATCAGCTCTCTCTCTCTATTCTCTCCTTATCTGATCAGCTCTCTCTCTCTATTCTCTCTTTATCTGATCAGCTCTCTCTCTCTATTCTCTCTTTATCTGATCAGCTCTCTCTCTCTATTCTCTCTTTATCTGATCAGCTCTCTCTCTCTATTCTCTCTTTATCTGATCAGCTCTCTCTCTATTCTCTCTTTATCTGATCAGCTCTCTCTCTATTCTCTTTATCTGATCAGCTCTCTCTCTCTATTCTCTCTTTATCTGATCAGCTCTCTCTCTCTATTTCTCTCTTTATCTGATCAGCTCTCTCTCGCTCTATTCTCTCTTTATCTGATCAGCTCTCTCTCTATTCTCTCTTTATCTGATCAGCTCTCTTCTCTATTCTCTCTTTATCTGATCAGCTCTCTCTCATTCTCTCTTTATCTGATCAGCTCTCTCTCTATTCTCTCTTTATCTGATCAGCTCTCTCTCTATTCTCTCTTTATCTGATCAGCTCTCTCTCTATTATTCTCTCTTTATCTGATCAGCTCTCTCTCTCTATTCTCTCTTATCTGATCAGCTCTCTCTCTCTATTCTCTCTTTATCTGATCAGCTCTCTCTCTCTATTCTCTCTTTATCTGATCAGCTCTCTCTCTATTCTCTCTTTATCTGATCAGCTCTCTCTCTTCTCTTTATCTGATCAGCTCTCTCTCTCTATTCTCTCTTTATCTGATCAGCTCTCTCTCTCTATGCTCTCTTTATCTGATCAGCTCTCTCTATTCTCTATTCTTTCTTTATCTGATCAGCTCTCTCTCTATTCTCTCTTTATCTGATCAGCTCTCTCTCTCTATTCTCTCTTTATCTGATCAGCTCTCTCTCTATTCTCTCTTTATCTGATCAGCTCTCTCTCTATTCTCTCTATCTGATCAGCGCTCTCTCTCTATTCTCTCTTTATCTGATCAGCTCTCTCTCTCTCTATTCTCTCTTTATCTGATCAGCTCTCTCTCTCTCTATTCTCTCTTTATCTGATCAGCTCTCTCTCTCTATTCTCTCTTTATCTGATCAGCTCTCTCTCTATTCTCTCTTTATATGATCAGCTCTCTCTCTCTCTCTATTCTCTCTTTATCTGATCAGCTCTCTCTCTCTATTCTCTCTTTATCTGATCAGCTCTCTCTATATTCTCTCTTTATCTGATCAGCTCTCTCTCTCTATTCTCTCTTTATATGATCAGCTCTCTCTCTCTATTCTCTCTTTATCTGATCAGCTCTCTCTCTCTATTCTCTCTTTATCTGATCAGCTCTCTCTCTATTCTCTCTTTATCTGATCAGCTCTCTCTCTCTATTCTCTCTTTATCTGATCAGCTCTCTCTCTCTATTCTCTCTTTATCTGATCAGCTCTCTCTCTCTCTCTCTATTCTCTCTTTATCTGATCAGCTCTCTCTCTATTCTCTCTTTATCTGATCAGCTCTCTCTCTCTCTCTATTCTCTCTTTATCTGATCAGCTCTCTCTCTCTATTCTCTCTTTATCTGATCAGCTCTCTCTCTATTCTCTCTTTATCTGATCATCTCTCTCTCTCTATTCTCTCTTTACCTGATCAGCTCTCTCTCTCTATTCTCTCTTTATCTGTGTTTCTGAGATCTTATTTCTCATGTCTCATGTTTTTCTGTCTGCCTGCAGCTTTTAGACCGACACTAACCTCTAGAAACTTCTCTCCTTCTCCTTCTTCTCCTTCCTCCTGTTGTTGTTGTTGTTGCGCTCGCTGCTCAGTGGTTGTTGAGATTCAAGGTAAGGACACACACCTTCACACACACCTGGACAATACACCTCCTATACTGTATGTAACGGAGGGAGGAAGACTACAATGATTACATAAGATAAGAAGTACTGTACATGAAGAGCAGAAAGTGACCTTAGGGATGTTTTCTGCTTTCAAATGTCTAAAAGATAAGATGTATGATCCACAGGAGTGTGAGGCTTTAGTGTAGAACATGTGGCATGAATTATCTAGTCTTCCTGATTTATTTAGACACACCATGACATTGTCTTCCTGTCCTCTCTGCTCCAGCTGTAAAAAGATGAAAGTGTCTGAAAGATAACCCTGTTAGTTTGCAGTGTTGCCGTCCATCAGGAGCTCTTCCAGCTGCTGGAATGCAACTCATTTTTTAATCATGAATACATTCAGAATCTTTCAAATAAATGAAATGTGTTTGTTCTCCTGCAGGTGAACGGGCAGCAGAACATGAAGCTGGGAGGAAGTCTGTCCCGCTCGAACCCCCCCACCCAGAAACCCCCCAGCCCCCCGAGGGCTGGCATCTTAGGGTACGACACACACACACACACACTCGCTCTCTCTGACATTTACATTTCTACTTTTTTCTACATTTTTCTTCAGTTTTTATGGTTTTATGATACTTTTTGTTAATACGTGGTGCTGGCCTGCTGTGTGTGTGTGTGTGTGTGTGTGTGTGTGTGTGTGTGTGTGTGTGTGTGTGTGTGGCTGTGTGGCTGTGTGGTGGTGTGTGTGTGTGTGGCTTAGTGTGTGTGTGTCTGTGTGTGTGTGTGTGTGTGTGTGTGTGTGTGTGTGTGTGTGTGTGTGTGTGTGTGTGTGTGTGTGTGTGTGTGTGTGTCCATGTGGAAGGGCGGAGGATCCTGCGGCGGCGAGTTTATAACAGATTAGACCTGGCAGAGGGGGATGACGTCACTCACACACACACTCACACACGTCATGCGTAGTGAAAGCTGGTTCTCCAACATGTAGGTCATCCCGCTGCGTCTCCTTTATTTTATTTTATTTCCTCTTTCTCCTGTTTTATTTCCGTCTCGACCTTAATTATCATCATCATCATCATCTTCCTCGTGCCGATCTCATGAGGTCAAAGGCCGTATTGCTGTTCATTTAAATCAATAACAAATATCAGCTGTGAGTGAGATACCCACCTCCTCGTCTCTGCAGTTAATATGGAGCTGCAGACGGTTAGCTTAGCTTAGCATAAAGACTGGAAACAGCTAATTAAAGGTTATTTTAGGTATCACTACTTGGAGAAACATGACGTGTGTGTGTGTGTGTGTGTGTGTGTGTGTGTGTGTGTGTGTGTGTGTGTGTGTGTGTGTGTGTGTGTGTGTGTGTGTGTGTGTGTGTGTCCAGATGATATACCACCAGGATCCTAAAATCACTCCAAGGTTTGTCTTGAAATCTTTATCTGACTGACGGCTAAAGATCTGGCTTTTATTTCCCAGCTGGTTATTTGTTTCTGAGATTATCTACGTCAGTGTTTTGAGACAGACGGACGATCAGCAGGTTACACACAGGAAACAGGAAGAAACACACCAACAGGAGGCCACACACACACACACACACACAGAAACACACCAACAGGAGGCCACACACACACAGAAACACACACACACACACACAGAAACACACACACACACATTCAGAAGCACACACACACAGAAACACACACACATTCAGAAGCACACACACACACACACACACACACACACACACAGAAACACACACACACACACACACAGAAACACACAAACACACATTCAGAAGCACACACACACACACAGAAACACACACACACACACACACACACACACAGAAACACACCAACAGGAGGCCACACACACACACACACACAGAAACACACACACACACACACATTCAGAAGCACACACACACACACAGAAACACACACACACACACACAGAAACACACACACACGGAAACACACACACACACACACAGAAACACACACACACACACACATTCAGAAGCACACACACACACACACACAGAAACACACACACACACGGAAACACACACACACACACACACACACACAGAAACACACCAACAGGAGGCCACACACACACACACACACACACACACACAGAAACACACACACACACATTCAGAAGCACACACACACACACAGAAACACACACACACACACACATTCAGAAGCACACACACACACACAGAAACACACACACACACACACACATTCACGACATCAAATCTGCGTCTTGATGCCCAGCTGTGTCACATCGTGCTGTGTCTAACATGTGATACGGTGTCACTGATCTTATTTTTGCTGCAATAACTGACATTTACTAACTGTTATTTGTGTTGATTCTGGAAGAAATCCTCATGAGACTGAGGTGTTATTCTCAGATTGTTAACGCTTGAGGGTTCCTTATCCTTTTAAAAAGACACGCTGACCTTTCAACATGACCTTTACAGAAACCCTGTTATAAAACATGAATAATAAAAAGTGCTCTGTTTCTGTAGCGCTGCCTTTCCCTGTTTAATGCCAAGGTTTCTTTAGTTGTGGCTGACAGTGAATACAGTCTGCTCTCTGGGATACAGCGCCCCCCTGTGGCTCCTCTCAACACCTCACATTTCAAAATTCAATTCAAGATCCAAAGGGGTTCTCATCAGATGCTCAGCAGCTGCAGGGTACAACTGGCAATGAAATGAATCTGACCTGAGCTCCTCCAACGATGCAACATGTAGAATCAAATACCAAAATACTAAGTAGTGCTAGAAGTCGATACACATGTAAACAGAATATGAAGTTATATACGGTTTATTGCAGTGATAACTATTTAGATAAATAAGTAGATGACAAACAGATGAATGTTTATCGAGGCAATCTACTCATTTATATAAGTCGTTTTCACCGCAATAAACCGTATATAATTTCATATTCTATTTACATGTGTATCGACTTCTAGCACTACTTAGTATTTTGGTATTTGATTCTACATGTTGCATCGTTGGAGGAGCTCAGGTCAGATTCATTTCATTGCCAGTTGTACCCTGCAGCTGCTGAGCATCTGATGAGAACCCCTTTGGATCTTGGATGAATCGTCACAGAGTTCAGGTGTTAATAGTCTTCTTGCTGTCCTGGTGGTTTTTGTCCTGACGCTGCGTCATATCATTCCAGGTCTGAGATGTGTTCGATGGCGTCAGACTCCAGAAATAATCCCCCCTCCCACATTAACCTGTACCCCCCCCCCCCCTGTGCAGGAAGAGCTCCCCCTACAGGACGCTGGAGCCGGTGCGCCCCCCCGCGGTGCCCAATGACTACGTCTGCAGCCCCACCAGGAATAACCCTGTTGCCGGGCAGATTCCCAGCCCCCCCCGCACCGCCTCCCTCCACCACCGCCCCCGAACACACAGGTAGAGGGAGGCGGGAAACAAACATGGCCGCCGCCTCCGCCTCCTCTTCTTCTCTTTAACGTCGTCTTTTCTGATCCAACATGGCCGCCTATTCTTCTTCTTCGTCTCTAATGCCGTCTTCACTTCCACTCTGATCCAACATGGCCGCCTATTCTTCTTCTTCGTCTCTAACGCCGTCTTCACTTCCACTCTGATCCAACATGGCTGCCTTTTTGTAGTTCTCTTTCGTAAAGGCAGATTTTTAATTTGTTTGTTTGTCTAGTTTTGGCGATTAATTCTTCTTCTTCGTCTCTAACGCCGTCTTCACTGATCCAACATGGCCGCCTCTTCTTCTTCATCTCTAACGCCGTCTTCACTTCCACTCTGATCCAACATGGCTGCCTCTTCATCCTCGCAGCATCAACTACTAACGGATTCATTCATTCACCTGCAGCTTCATTGACTCTCTGTTTGTGTGTTGCTGCTCTTGGTGGGAAAAGAGAAGCTGTTTCTAAGTTCATTTAAAGCTCTTTCTGTTCTTGGAGATCATTTAGAGCTGTCCTGTTTCTCCTGTCGTTCTTCTCCCTTGTGAATCATTTCCAAAATGTGGAATATTTTCCTAAATCTGGCGTCTCAGTGTTGTAAATCTTAATGTGTAGTTCGCAGGTTTAGCTGACGACAGCTCGTTCATTTACACATTTAACATTTTAATTTGACCAATGTTCTGATTAAAATATTTTTTTAAATATAAAAAAAACATCTGATCAAATTAATAGTGATTGCTTAACTTTATTTCATTTTTTACTATTTTATTTATTTATAAAAATGTTTTATTTGTTTCTATATTTATTTGCTATTTTAATCAGTGAACATGAAACATGTACACTACACTGTCTGCCGTCCAACCACACCTTTCCTTTGTCTGTCAGCCAATCAGATTCTTTCATTTCTGCTGTGCCAACATTAACCCTCACTGCTGCTCTTCTTACAGACTCTGCTTTTATTCTGAAGGTTCTCTACAGGCAGCTGACTTCCTGTCTGCTTTTATTTTGTTGATTTTCCAACTTTTATTATTTGTGTTTCATTTTGCTCTAACATCCGCCTTCTTCATGATGTGTGTGTGTGTGTGTGTGTTTGTGTGTGTGTGTGTGTGTGTGTGTGTGACTGTGTGTGTGTGTGACTGTGTGTGTGTGTGTGACTGTGTGTGTGTAGTGGCAGCAGTGGGGGTAGCAGCAGCAGAGAGAACAGCGGCAGCGGCTCTGTGGGACTCCCCATCGCTGTGCCAACACCCTCGCCCCCATCCACCTTCCCAGGTAACACACACACACAGACACACACACACACACAGTCACACACACACACAGTCACACACACACACACACAGTCACACACACACAGTCACACACACACAGTCACACACACACACACAGTCACACACACACAGTCACACACAAACACACACACAGTCACACACACACACACAGTCACACACACACACACAGTCACACACACACAGTCACACACACAGTCACACCACACACAGTCACACACACACACACAGTCACACACACACACAGTCACACACACACACAGTCACACACACACACACACACACAGTCACACACACACAGTCACACACACACACACAGAGTCACACACACACACAGTCACACACACACAGTCACACACACACACAGTCACACACACAGACACACACACACAGTCACACACACACACAGTCACACACAGTCACACACACACAGTCACACACACACACACAGTCACACACACACACACAGTCACACACACACACACAGGCACACAGTCACACAAGTCACACACACACACACAGTCACACACAAACAGTCACACACACACAGTCACACACACACACAGTCACACACACACACAGTCACACAAACACAGTCACACACACACACAGTCACACACACACACACACACAGTCACACACAGTCACACACACACACAGTCACACACACACACACACAGTCACACACACACACACACACAGTCACACATCTGTTGATTGGTTTTAAATTGAACTGATATGGATCATATTAACAGACGGATTTAAGGTTTATTTCTCTTCACGTATTAAAAAAAGTTATTTTAAATTGTTTTTGCATGTCAGAATAAATATCACTCTTTGATATTTACACTGAATTAACTCCCTGCTTCCTTCCTTCCTTACTTCCCTCTTCCCTTCCTCCCTTCCTTCATGTATTACTTTATTACTTTCTTTACCTACTAACTTCCTTCCTACCTTTCTCAATCCTTCCTCCTTTACTTCCTTCCTCCTTCCTTCCTTCATTCCTCCCTCCCTTCTTCCTCTCTCCCTCCCTCCTTCCTTCCTCCTTCCTCTCTTCCTCCCTCCCTTGTTTCCTTCCCTCCTTCCTTCCTTCCCTCCCTCCTCCCTTCCTTCCTCTCTTCCTCCCTTCTCCCTTGTTTCCTTCCCTCCCTGTAGTGTCTCCCACTGCAGGCCCCCCCAGCTCCTCCTCAACAGCTCCTAACTCCTCCCCCTCTCCTTCCCCCACTCCTTCCTCCTTCTCCTCCTCTTCCTCCACTGCCACTCTAACACACCCCGGCGCTCCCTTACTCCCTCAGTATCCCCCCCAACACTCCCCTCCTCCTCCTCACCCAAACACCCAATCAAACGCTCCCTCCTCCAACACTCACCCGTCTGAGGGAGATCCGCCTCCTCTCCTTCCTCCCTCTCCTCCCTCCTCTTCCTCACCTCCTCCTGATGAAGGTGAGTGTCTCCTCCTCCCTCACCTGCTCCCTTTCTCCTTATATTAATGTTAGAGAAATATCACTCGACCCCAGTATGAACACTTTTATAGCCCTTATTTAAATCATTAGGTCCTTAAAGTTGTAAAATGCGCTTAAAGCTGAATCATCCATTCATTCTACTGAGCCGAGGGGGTGGGGCTTAAGGGGAAACTTTACTCTGCTCTATGAGCTACATACGGGTACTTCTGCTCTGACAGCAAGGCATGATGGGTAATCTGTGACATTTTGCTCTCTAGAATCTCAGGGCATTTTGTCCTCATGCGCCAATGAGCAGCTCTCATAGGAATTATTACATCCATGGTTAGCATGCTAACTGTGGGACTGCTAGCACTTTAGCAGAGCATCAGAGCTGCGTTCATTATTGTAGACGGTCAGTCACTAGAAATTCCTCATTCAAATGTCCGCATGCCTTCATTGGCCTACCACCACCCAAAGCGTATGGGTGTAATACGCCTCTACTGTCAGATAACATTATATAGTTCTTGTTGAAGATGATAAACGATGATTTTAGACGTTTGTTTTTCAACAGATCAAAAGACCCTGGTGTCTACAGTTTCAGTGCTTTCCTTGCTTTCAGATTAATTGAAGGATTAAGTGCTTCTTTTGGGGTCACGACCATTTTGAAACCCTTAGGATCTAAAGACCCTCTTGAAAAATAAAACGTGTCTTATATTGGGGTCAAAACGGTTTGCACAACCCTAACGTCTCTCTCTCCCCCAGGTAACACGGCGCCTCAGTTCTTCAGTATGAACCGTCCCACCCCCAGGCAACAGAACGCTCAGCTGGGCGGGTCTCTGCCCTACAGACGACCCCCCTCTGTGACCGGGCAGCCAATCACAACGGAGAACCAGAACGGGGGGCCGTACTACAACCAGAGCCCAGGTGAGAGAGAGAGAGACATTGGGACAGTGTTGTAGTCAAGTCACCAATTCACGAGTCCAAGTCACTCTCGAGTCCCCACTTTTCGAGTCCAAGTCCGAGTCACCTAGGGAGAGTCCGAGTCCAAGTCCGAGTCACCCAAGAAGAGTCCAAGTCAAGTCCGAGTCACAAGTCTTCATGTATCAATCTTAGTGGATATACTTGTCTATTGAACTGCTGTGAAGCCAGTTTGGCTACAATTCTTGTATAAGAGGTGCTATACAAATATAAAGCTTCTTACTAATATTTTTATTATTATTATTATTATTATTATTATTATTATTGTAAATGACCTTTAATATGTCTAACTATATTTAAAATGAGTTACCTTTTAGAGAAGTGATTATATTTTTATGCCAATATTTTCTTATGGTAAAGTTTTCGTTTTGCACTTTTACTTTGATAGTAATAAGATCGGGACTCTTATTTTGAAGGAACTTTTACCGGAAGTCAATGGACACCGGAGCAGTGTAAACACACACCTATAATGACGGATAGATGACGAATAAATGAACATGTACTAAATAGTTGCATTGGGTTTTTAGCACCTGGCTGATAAGGGCACAAGCTCTTACGTTGGTAATGATTGTATACAAGCAAGAGTGATCAATAAACAGATACCATCGGTTGGAGAGTCTGACCATCGTTCAGCCGGGGACGCTACAATTATTATAGTGAATGTTTAAATTCTATCAATAAAGATTAAGCCCCAGAAAGCACATGCTACTTAGCATGCAGCATGACGTCATTCTGCATGTTAAGCAGCCATGTGCTTTCGTGTTATCGGCTGAATCTTTATTTATTGATTAGATCACGTTACTCTGATGATAGTGTTCAAGACAGCCTATATGTCTGAACTCGATCCTTAGAGTAATGTGTTACAGAGCCTTCTCTTCAATATTGTTTCCACATAACGAGCATTTTGCGCTGCTCTTTCCCAATGTGGAAGCAGAATGTGTGAAAGCATACAGCACGATGCGGGGTGTGTCTGAGACATCTTTAGACTGGAACAGCGGGGCCCAGTACGGGAACTCGCCTCGCAGGTGCACACGCCAGGACCGAGGACATCTGGCTCCAGAGAAAACTTGCTCGAGTCCGAGTCGGAGCGTCAATGTACAAGTCGAGTCCGAGTCATCGTGGGTGAAGAATTCACGAGTCCGAGTCAGAGTGGGTTAAAAATTCACGAGTCCGAGTCAGAGTGGGTTAAACATTCACGAGTCCGAGTCAGAGTGGGTTAAACATTCACGAGTCCGAGTCAGAGTGGGTTAAACATTCACAAGTCCGAGTCAGAGTGGGTTAAACATTCACGAGTCCGAGTGGGTGAAAAATTCACGAGTCAGAGTGGGTTAAACATTCACAAGTCCGAGTCAGAGTCATCGTGCACGAGAATTCACGAGTCCGAGTCGAGTCCGCGTCAATCAGTGCGCGAGTCGAGTCACGAGTCCCGAAAATGGCCACTGGAGTCCAGGACTCGAGTGCTCCATCTCAATGATTGGGATATTATTTCGTGCATTTTCTGCACATAGAAAATGTTTAATCTAACGTAAAGTGTGTGTGTGTGTGTGTGTGTGTGTGTGTGTGTGTGTGTGTGTGTGTGTGTGTGTGTGTGTGTGTGTGTGTGTGTGTGTGTGTGTGTGTGTGTGTGTGTGTGTGTGTGTGTGTGTGTGTGTGTGCAGCCTCCCCCCCCCCCTCTCTGCTTCAGTTCAGTCCTCAGCTTCCTCTCATGGGCTTCGTGGCTCGAGTTCAGGAGACCAGTGAGTTATAACGTTTTAATTCTTGTTAATAACTCTATCTAATCAAATAAATCACATCACATTTCATAAACTGCAGTCTCGGACATTTAGTTTTGGTTTATTTCAGAAAGTGTTATCAGGTATTCTTTAAAAAACAGTAATAATGTATATTCTAAGATGTATTCCTGAGTGTTTCTGATGATGTTGTGTTTTCAGTCTCAGACGTCCCCCCTCCGCCCCACCCGGCTGCTGGGAGCCTATCAGAGGAGCCGCTGCTGAGCCCTCAGCCAATGGAGGAGCATGGTGAGGAAGAGGAGGATGCGGTGGTGGAGTACAGCGACCCGTACGCAGAGGAAGACCCTCCCTGGGCCCCCCGCACCTACGATGAGAAGGGTGAGCAGCACTACGTACACTCTGTTTAACGATGAGAAGAGTGAGCTACACTACGTACACTCTGTTTAACGATGAGAAGAGTGAGCTACACTAAGTACACTCTGTTAACGATGAGAAGAGTGAGCTACACTACGTACACTCTGTTTAACGATGAGAAGAGTGAGCTACACTACGTACACTCTGTTTAACGATGAGAAGAGTGAGCTACACTACGTACACTCTGTTTAACGATGAGAAGAGTGAGCTACACTACGTACACTCTGTTTAACGATGAGAAGATTGAGCTACACTAAGTACACTCTGTTTAACGATGAGAAGAGTGAGCTACACTAAGTACACTCTGTTTAACGATGAGAAGAGTGAGCTACACTAAGTACACTCTGTTCACCCTTTAGTTCAGGACAGAACTCACTAATGGAGGGTCACTGTTTAATCAGATGCTTTGTTACCTGTTAGTCGTGTAATAATGAATAATACTGCAGCAGGAATGCAAAATAGATGGTTTTACTACCTGTAAGTACTCCCTGCTTCCTTCCTTCCTTCCTTCCTTCCTTCCTTCCTTCCTTCCTTCCTTCCTTCTTTACTTCCTTTCTTCATTACTGACTGACTTACTGACTTACTGACTTCCTTCCTCACCGACTTACTTACTTACGTACTTTCTTCCCTCCTTCTTTACTTCCTTTCTAAATTTCTTCCTTCCTTCCTTCCTTACTTACTTCCCTTCTTCTTTACTTCCTTTCTTCTCTCCTTCCTTCTTTACTTTCTTACTTTATTCTTTACATACTTAGGTACGTACTTCCTTCCTTACTTACTTACTTCTTTACCCCCTTACTTACTTCTTTACCTCCTTTCTTCCTTACTTACTTCTTTACCTCCTTAATTACTTCTTTACCTCCTTTCTTCCTTACTTACTTCTTTACCTCCTTACTTACTTATTTACCTCCTTTCTTCCTTACTTACTTCTTTACCTCATTACTTACTTTTTTACCTCCTTTCTTCCTTACTTGCTTCCTTACATATTTCATTTTCTCTTTCTTACTTCCTTAATTCCTTCTTTGCTTCCTTCCTTCGTTCCTTCCCCACTTCTTTACTTCCTCCATTCCTTCCTTCCTTCCCTTCTTCTCTCCTTCCTTCTTTACTTTCTTACTTTATTCCTTACATACTTATGTACTTCCTTCCTTCCTTACTTACTTCTTTACCTCCTTTCTTCCTTCCTTCCTTACTTACTTCTTTACCTCCTTTCTTCCTTCCTTCCTTACTTCTTTACCTCCTTTCTTCCTTACTTGCTTCCTTACATACTTAATTTTCTCTTACTTACTTCCTTAATTTCTTCTTTGCTTCCTTCCTTCTTTCCTTCCCCGCTTCTTTACTTCCTCCATTCCTTCCTTCCTTCCCTCCTTCCTTTCTTCCTTTCTTCCTCAATATTATAAGTATCAGGACTTTAAAAAGATAGAGGTCTTCCTTTCCAGGTATATAATCTAGAATCAAGCCCAGATACACTGTGGGGTCACTGGGAATCTTTTACCCTCATATCTGACGTCTTTTAACCTCTTTCCTTTCTCTCCCTAGCAACAGTGTGTTATCGAGTGTTAGCAACCTCCCACATGTCCGAATTGACCAATCAGAATGGAGTATTCAGCATAGCCGTGTAATAATGAATAATACTGCAGCAGTAATGCAAAATAGATGGTTTTTCTACCTGTAACTACTCACTGCTTCCTTCCTTCCTTCCTTTCTTCCTTCCTTCCTTCTTTACCTCCTTTCTTCCCATCTTCTTTACTTCATTTCTTCTCTCCTTCCTTCTTTACTTTCTTACTCTATTCTTTACATCCTTACTTACTGACTGACTTACGTACTTCCTTCCTTCCTTCCTTACTTCTTTGCCTCCGTTCTTCCTTACTTGCTTGCTTACATACTTCCTTTTCTCTTACTTACTTCCTTAATTCCTTCTTTGCTTCCTTCCTTCTTTCCTTCCCTGCTTCTTTACTTCCTTCATTCCTTCCACTGGGAATCTTACCCCCTCATATCTGACGTCCAGCGCTCCATCTTTCAACCTCTCTCCATTCTCTCCCTAGCAACAGTGTGTTATCGAGTGTTAGCAACCTCCCACATGTCCGAATCCACCAATCAGAATGTAGTATTCACCCTAGCCGTGTAATAATGAATGCTACTGTGTTTGTCCCTGCAGTGGTGGCGATCTACGACTACTCTGCGGACAAAGAGGACGAGCTCTCGTTCCAGGAGGGCTGCATCATCTACGTGATCAAGAAGAACGAGGACGGCTGGTACGAGGGCGTGATGAACGCCATGACCGGCCTGTTCCCCGGGAACTACGTGGAGTCCATCATGCACTACGCCGACTGAAGCCTGCTTCCTGCTTCCTGCTTCCTGCTTCCTGCTTCCTGTTCGTCTGCGGTCAAAAGAAGGTGTTCAGCCTCTCGGACCAAAAGGGAAAAGATACTCTGCTTTCATAACAAATCAAATCACAAGCAGAGTATCAATTATTTAGTTTTAATGATTTTTCATTTCATTTTAACAACATTTGTTTCAGTTTTTGAGACACGTCGGTCTCACAACACTCCTTTGTTTATATCACTATGGAACACTTTCATTTTTTGAATTTAGGTTCATAACAAATCAAATCACAAGCAGAGTAAAAATCGTAGTTTCAATAATATTTTATTTTAACACGTTTTTTTTCCTGCTTTTTTGAGATACGTCCGTCTCACCAACAAATAAAATAAGACTCCTTTGTTTACTTCTGGAACATAGTGACATCACTATGGAACACTCGCGCTCCTATTGGCTTTGAAAGAAAGAACAGAAGCTTTTCAGAAACAACAACTTTAGCACTCAATTTAAAAAGATTTTAAACTCTGGCTCTTTATAAAAAACACACGTAAAAAAAACCTCAACCAATAAGGAGGTGTTTCCTGTGGCTCCTTCACAATAAAAGCCTCCCTGTTGAAGTCTTTTATTGTGAAGCAGCAGCAGGAACTGTTGTGTGAGTATTTAGATGACATTAAATACAAAAACAACTCTTTGTTAATATTCCCAGACCTTTCAAATCCCTTCAAAATAAAAGTTTAATTTCCCCCCAAAAAATTAAATAACGTCCACTTTTTAAAGTTATTCCTGCATCTTATTGCTCTTCTTCCAAACCTGTGTAAGTCTTACTGATAAAATAGATCCACTACAAGCTGTTTTATTTCTGTTTGTACCTGAACACAACGTCATGTTATTGATTGAATACGTCCCTCTGAGCCTTGCCTTATCAGAGACCCTCCTTACTTTCTCAACAGCCTTATCTTCATCAGAAAATGAAGGTATTTAGAAAAGACTTACAGATGAAACTTATGGTAAATGTACTGTACTTATAATATATCTCTTTATCAGGTCTTCTTAACCCCTCAAAGCTCACACACTACATAATAAGGCCCCGTCCACACGGAGGCGAAAACAAACCTTAGTCGATTTAAAAAAAGTCTCCCGTCCACACGGAATCGGCTCAAGAAACGTGTCCGTCCACACGAGACCGCTCGACCCGCTGGAGACGCTGTAGTACATATGCCGGGCCTGTAAGTGGCGCTGTACTTCCGCCACAAAATACACCAAGAGCAGCGAATAAGACCCCCTGCATGGTTGCCATGGTTGCCCTTCTGGTTATTCTCCGCGGTGGATTTAGCAACATGTAGTTCATGTAGTTCTCCATGTCCACTTGTTGCTGATGGTTGTGGTAGAGCAGCTGTAGGCACTAACATCTGTAGCATGGTCAGTAGCGTCTGGAGCACGAACGCAACCCTGTGATCCGCCATTGTTGTTGTTGTTGGCGAAACGCATCAGCAATGACGCGGGGGTGAGCAGGAGAGGGGGGGAGAGGCGGGGCTATGGCGTCATCGATTCAGGAAATGATCGTATAGGGCGTACACACGGAGCCGCAAGCGTTACGTTACCAGACCTTCCCACTTTGTGATGCGTTATCGTTTGAGTGCTCCGTTTCCGCGGCTCCGTTACGGCCTCGTGTGGAAGACCCGTCCATACGATAAAGAACTGTAGGGGATAACACCCGTTTCCTCTCCGTGTGGACGACCTGTCCATACGATAAAGAACTGTAGGGATACACACCCGTTTCCTCTCCGTGTGGACGACGCGTCCATACGATAAAGAACTGTAGGGATAACACCCGTTTCCTCTCCGTGTGGACGAGGCCTAAGAGACGCTAAAACTAAACTGCAATAGCAGAAAACAGCAGTAAGACTCAGTGAAGGAAATGGAAGTCATTAAAGGAGATGTGAACCATAGATCTGAATAAATGTCAAACATACGTCCGTCAGTTTCTACCAGAAAAAGAGATCAGTGTAAAAAAAAACACATTATCTTTTGATTTATGAAGATTTTCTACAAAAGAAATCACCTTTTTTTAATGAAAGCTGCATCTTATGTCTATCATTTTAACTCATATCTATAAATCAAACATAAGCAATATTTAAAAAATGATTTAAAGTCTCCACGGGAGGTTTTTCAACATTTCTATTTTACATTTATACCCCAAAGTATTGATATTTAGACAATTAGAGCTTTATTTACAGAGGGACGAAGAAGTAGAAGTTTTAACAGCAGGTTATTTGTGTTCATTTAGATCTAAATATATCCGATCCGATCAGTGGAGGGTTCAATAATCTGTGCCTGACTACCCCTAACAGATAAGCTGTTACTTTCTTTTCTGCCCTCTGAGCCTTTTCCCTCGTGTTTTATTGGTGTTACCTGAACACAACGCCCGCTGAGATTGTGACTCGTTGAAGTGATGAAGTTTACAGTGTGTGTGCTGCATGCCTGATATACATTTATATATATAATTATGATTATAATAATAACTGAGTTTTATAATCTTTGTATTTTTCTTTGTTTTTTGTTTCACCATCTGGCTTCGTCTCAGCTGGAGGTGGTTTGGTTGTAATAGCCCTTTAAAAAGTGTGTGTGTGTGCGTGTGTTTGTGTGTGTGTGTGTGTGTGTGTGTGTGTGAGCCCCCCCCCTCCTGTGGACTGAAGTGACTTTGGACCTGAAACAGTGTTTTCTTGTTGTTTATTGTTATTTAACAGGAAGATTAAAGAAACAGTACGCCAACAAATACAACCGACTCCTTTGTTTACTTCCCTAACATACTGACATCACTGCGAAACACTCACGCTCCTATTGGCTAGCGCTCCAACACATGATAGGCTAAGGGGGCGGGACATCTCTAAGCTGGTTGACCAATCAAAACAGAATCGGCCAGCTTACCAATCAGAGCAGCTCTGGTTTCAGACAGAGGGTGAAAGAGGTGCTGCAGCACAGGCAGGATGGAGCATGGAGACATGTCACAGGAGAGACACTACATATATTCTTATATATATTCTTATATTCTTTAGTTAGTTACTTAAATTCCTTCAAACATAATTAATGAAAAATATGTTTTATTTTAATCCTGGCTTTTACTATTTTTAAAAACAATTTCTCGTGATCTCAAAATAATATTTTCATCGATTCAGAATTAATTCGATTTTTTCAATTATTTTAGAATAAATAAAAAATATATATATACATTAAAAGACACACATGGTCGTTTAACTATAATAATAAATATGTAAAACTATGTTACAATATGAACAATAGTGTCGTAATGTTCATTCTGAAAAAGGTCTCCTAGGTTAGGTGATTAAAGCCAAATAAGTAAATACAAAAACATAAGAATACAGTTTCATTCTTGTTGGCGTACTCTGTTTCTATTCTGCCTGAAGTGTCCCTTTAACGGAGTGACAGAGGTTTCTCCGGCTGATTTCACCAGGAAGCTCCTCCTTCCTTTATCTGAAACCTACGGTGGCCCTGAAGTGCAAAACACAACAGCATTTCAGAAAACGCCGCAGCATTTCACAAAACGCCGCAGCATTTCAGGAAACACCGCAGCATTTCAGAAAAAGCCGCAGCATTTCAGAAAACACAACAGCATTTCAGAAAACACCACAGCATTTCAGAAAACACCGCAGCATTTCACATTGGACGGAAAGGGTATTCCTTTAGGGAGAACACTTCTTGTTTGTGATTGGACAGAGCCAGCCAGAGAAGCACTGCTGTGATTGGTTGTTTTTGCTGCCAGTCAAGAAATGACGCTTCGTGATTGGTCAGCACCCGACAGCGCAACATGTCCCAACACATCAGCCGTTAGCTGTTAGCACACACTCAGAGCTCACAGCTCCTCATATCTGTTCAGAAACTGGACAAAAGTTAAACATGTACAAAACACAGACTGTCTATGTCATGGCGAATACAGTCGCTGCTTTATTTATGTCTGTATGGCGTTGTTGTGAGTGTGGACGGAGCAGCTACAGGTTAGTTTAGCCTGATCGATCCGATTCCATTCAGAAAACACGCATTTTCAAAGCTTTTCGCCTGCCGTCTTGTCTGCACACTTGTCAAAGCATTAATTCATGGTTTTTACTAACCGGTATCAGTATGTAGTTACTTCGGCATCACTTTGAAACGTGTATTACAATTAAATCACGGTCAAATATGTTCATTTTGTTGTAGTTGGTATCTCCCATAGGATTTACATAGAGATACGCCCCGCCCCCTCTCCAGCGCGTCTTGTTTGAATGACAGGAGCAAACACAGCTGACAGCCGCGGTGAAACTCGAGCGATTAAAGCGATGCGAATATTGGGTAGTCTACCGTAGTATTTACATGGAGATAAGTCCCTTAAAAACCATGAATTAATAAAGCATTAATTCATGGTTTTTTCGCATCGCTCTAATCGCTCGAGTTTCACCGCGGCTGTCAGCTGTGTCATTCAAACAAGACGCGCTGGAGAGGGGGCGGGGCGTATCTCCATGTAAATCCTATCGGATCGATCAGGCTAAACTAACCTGTAGCTGCTCCGTCCACACTCACAACAACGTCATACAGACGTAAATAAAGCGGCGACTGTATTCGCCATGACATAGACAGTCTGTGTTTTGTACTTGTTTAACTTTTGTCCAGTTTCTGAACAGATATGAGGAGCTGTGAGCTCTGAGTGTGTGCTAACAGCTAACGGCTGATGTGTTGGGACATGTTGCGCTGTCGGGTGGTGACCAATCACGAAGCGTCATTTCTTGACTGGCAGCAAAAACAACCAATCACAGCAGTGCTTCTCTGGCTGGCTCTGTCCAATCACAAACAAGAAGTGTTATCCCTAAAGGAATACCCTTTCCGTCCAATGTGAAATGCTGTGGTGTTTTCTGAAATGCTGTGGTGTTTTGTGAAATGCTGCTGCGTTTTCTGAAATGCTGCGGTGTTTTCTGAAATGCTGTGGCGTTTTCTGAAATGCTGCGGTGTTTTGTGAAATGCTGTGGCGTTTTGTGAAATGCTGTGGCGTTTTCTGAAATGCTGTGGCGTTTTGTGAAATGCTGCGGCGTTTTGTGAAATGCTGTGGCGTTTTGTGAAATGCTGTGGCGTTTTGTGAAATGCTGTGGCGTTTTGTGAAATGCTGTGGCGTTTTTCTGAAATGCTGTTGCGTTTTGTGAAATGCTGTTGTGTTTTGCACTTCAGGGCAACCGTAGAAACCAGCTCTCTGGGTGTTTCTCAATGTCGAGGAAGGATGCTCCAGAGCCACTATTTCAAGGATGCTACGTCATCGAGTCCCGCTGAAGGACTGTTCCAATGTCCAGGATGCTTGGAATTCTACCGAGCCCGGCGTACTTCGTTGCGGGAAATTTCAAGGCTGCACATGTGTATCCTCCGCGGTCTTGAAATCCCCACAATGCTTTGCACACGGACCAATTTCCAAAATCTTTGGCGGAAAATATAAGGCGGGGCCTCGCATATGACGCACATCTGCACACTTGCTAGCCTGTGAAGCGTCCTCGACATTGAGAAACACCCTCTGTTGGAAACCACGATGAGATGAAAGCGTTTTAATTTCTGCCGGATGCTCCTGGTGGGAAGTGACGTCTGGAGAAAGTGATTTATAAACTCGACTGAAAGCAAATCCTGTTTTGTAAGAAAAAAGTGAAATGACTCAGTAAATGTTCAAACAACCTGTCTGTGTCTTCTTTCATCTCACAGGAAGTCCAGATGCTTAAATATGAGTTACTCGTTTTGTGAACTCTAGCTGTTCCAGAAAAACAGATACTATAACCAGGAGATAAAAAGAAAGAGGAAACTGATTTGCCAACAATTAAAAGATATTGTTGATTTAATCAAAATGAAAGAGGTCCAAGTTACAAACTGAAGACAGAATAAAACAACTTTCTTACAAAGGAAAGAGAAAACAATAAACACATTAAACAGATACACACTCAACAACACACTCGTCAAACCAGTAAAGACTAGTGATGGCGAGATGACGCCTTGAAGCTTCTCAAAGGGTTCATCTCATGAGGCTTCATCTGAACACAAACCCCCTGTTGGTCAAAGAGTGTAAAACAGGCAGCTCAACAGTGAGATCTTTCTATACCGAGTTCCCAATGAGTAAAGCCTTAGAATAACTATAAAGAAATCATATCTTCATGTGATCAATTTATATCAATATTGTACAGTGGCGAGCCGGCAGGGCCCTCTAACCCTCTCTGAGGGCCTAAGATATTCTAAAAAATTATATTTGAAAACATAAAAAAACAAAAAAATTTAATTTTTTTTGTTATATTTTTCATTAGTTTTACCTAAATAACTGGATTTAATTGTATTTAAAATAACATTTCCAAAGAAATAAATCCTTCGAATCTGCCTGTTCAGTTTCTGTTGGAATGTGAAGGGTTAAATGAAAGAAACTCCTTTAGCCGTCTCTGCAGTGACTGTGAAGACGGGAGAGCTCGTTGGTCCCTCTGTACATTCACAGAGGGCTCGCTATAGTAACTCAATGAGAGAGTAATGTCAAATGACAGTACAATTGACCAATCATATCTTCCCTCTAAATGGGTGGGCTTTATTTTCGCGGACTTTATGACAAGTTCCGCCCGCTGTGAAGTCTATGCAAGTGGTGCAGTGACGCGTCCTAAAACCCGGAAGTAAGCTGCTGGTTCCCTCGACACAAAAGCAATGGGATTTCTCCAGAGGGTTTTGGAAAATAGCTGGAAATAAGGTCTGTGGAACGAACCTGTTAAATAAATGCACGTTTTGTTCAGCCGGATAATCTCCACATGTCTACCCTACTTTTATTATTTTCGAATCATAAATCTAATCGATAGATTTATGATTAGCATCAGTTCGTTCATGATGGCTCATGTCAGTGATCGTGATGACATCGTTGCGAAATTATTAACCGAGTGATTTTCAAGATTGAGTTCCAATGATAAACTGGAGTGGCAAAGGATCAGCTGCATGACCCGCCATCAAGTGCTTCATCCAGAAGGACAGGAGGATGGACTTTGTGTTTCAGTGATCTGATCATCAAAGGTAGGCCTGAGTCATGTTCAATGTGGGCCGCCGTGCCGACTTCATTCATGTTTAATTGTTACTTGGCTGTGGGTGCCCTGTCATGATAGGTGTTTATATAAATGTGTGTTGTTCTGTGTGGTAGAGGGTCGCTGTCATTGATGCGTTTTGCACCCCGGGCCGTTGTCTTGATATTCCGCTGAAGTATACGCTGTGACGTAATAACTCTTCTTTTTTTTCGAGGGAAGGGGGGGTCAGAGGGCCTAGGTATACAACTCACGGCTCGCCGCTGATATTGTATTTATTCCAGTTTATCAGTGGTGAAGTGCCTTCAAGGTATTCAGAGAATAACCTGGAACACTTAGATAAAACAAACACAAAATCGATTTAATTATGAAAAAAAATGCAACCAATCAGATGTTGTTCTGGGTCTCTGGGTAGAATCTCCTTCAACAAGGTATTCTATATCCTTGATAGAATGCCCTCACACTGAGTGAGAGCGTACGTTTGGATTGACAGTTTGATCAACCAATCATATATTGATTTGTAGGCAATGGGCGTGTGGGTTGCGCTGGTGCAGTGTTTCTCAAAGTGTGGTCCGTGAGCGCCCCCTAGTGGTCCGTGAGTATATTGATATGATGTGGTGACACGTTATTGGACATAATTCACCATTGAGATTGTTGTGTTGCAACCCGGACCCGTTAGTGAGGGTACCGGGGTTTGAGGTCATTCATGCTAGCTTGTCAGACAACGCAGCACATGTACCTACCTCTGAGATTAATGGATAATAAAGTGTGGAAGTCCATTCTGAATACACCGCCTCCGACTCCCTTTCATCGGCGCTACACTGGTGACCCTGACGTTTTCGAGAAAGTTTCCGAAGACCCAATGAACATGGCTGATCGCGATGTTTTTGTAAAGCTGCCGGAGTTTTGGGAGCATGCCGCAGCGGCATGGTTCGCACACGTGGAAGCACACCTTGCCTGCCGACAAGTCCGTGACGGGGATTTGAAATATTTCCACGTGGTGGCAGCGATGGGTAGCTCCACGTCATCCAGGTTGGTGGGATTTATCGCAGACCCCCCACACCATGGCAAATATGAGGCGATTGAGGCCCTTCTCCTTAAGACATTTAGCTTATCTGCTAAGGAGAGGGCCCGCCAGATTCTTGACATTCAAGGCCTAGGAGACAGCAAGCCATCTCAGCTAATGGAGAAAATGCTGAATCTGCTAGGGGGGGAAGACCCCGCGTTTTGTTCATGGAGATTTTCCTGCGCCACTTGCCTTCCCGGGTTCAGACGGTGCTAGCCAACACGTCCATCATGGCTGAAGAGGCCGACCGTTTTTTCCTGGCTACCCAGCAGTCCGGTGCGGAGGCGCTAGCTGTGACGCTCAGCACCCCCTCAACTGTTAAGAAGGCTTGGGGGAGGCGGGTGTTGGAGGGCCACCCTTTTGGAGTGGTTGTAGGTTCGAGTCCGCTCCGCGCCGTTCGTTGATGAGTGGTCTGCTATAAAAGGAAGGACTCAGACACAGAGATATGAGGTTAACAATAAGCTGATTTAATGGTAAAAGCAACAGTACAATATAACGAAGTACTTCGGGCCCTGATTCTACTACCATGCGATATACGTATCAGACAGTCAGACAGAACAGGGGCCCCGAGTATAAGGAAGTTACAATATTTATACACACAAACGGGGAGGAGTTGTGTGGGAGGAGTTGTGTCGGTTGCTCCTCCCTAGGTGTTATCTACTGGTGGATTCACTCCTGGGCGAGCCCTAGGCAGCGAATCAGAGTGAGTCAGCCATTGCTGCCCTGTAGACCGTCTTCCACTCCGGACAGAGCGTGGGAGATTTGGATCTACTGCGCCCGCTGATAAGTCCCAGGCCGTCTTCATGGCAGCCATGGGGTAAACAATTCATGGGGTCAACATGGGGTGAACATAACAATCTTTATCTTCGCACCTGGCAGTACCCTCTTTGTATACTCTAAGTCTCCGCACAGTCTCTGCACATGACCTCGCTACTTTCAATGTTGTAAGTTTAAACACTTTCCCATGCAACCCCTCCCCACGCTCCTGTCCACCCCATTAAAACCCGGGGGGGCAACTGGGTCCATCCATTCCCAAGTCACGGCACACACAATGAGCACAGCAAGCAAATAATGCCACAATAAGAATATTGCCCTAGTTTCATAAGCAGTTTCATAAGCATACATTTGACACAGACTATTGGCGCCTAAGATATGTCGGGCCAAGGTTATAATTATTGAAACAGGTTATACAGGTTACTTTACGGGACGCGGAGGTGCCAAGCCGGAGTGGGGACACAGGAGAGTGTTTTTACCACGCGCGGTTCGGGGCCAGGGCGAAGAGGTGTGTCGCTCCCTGCAGTTTCAATTAGTTACAAGACTTTTCAGCACATCTGGCCGGTACGTTGGTATTTTCTAAAGTGGACCTGGTGCGCGGATACCACCAGGTGCCCATGCATCCCCTGGACGTTCCTAAGACGGCAGTGATAACGCCGTTTGGACTTTTCGAGTTCCTGCGGATGCCTTTTGGGCTCAAGAACGCCGCTCAAACGTTCCAGCGCCTGATGGATTCGGTGCTGCGGGACTGCCGTTTGTGTTCGTCTACCTGGACGACATACTCGTCGCCAGCGCTTCGGTGGAAGAGCACCTATCACACCTCCGAGCCCTTTTCACGAGGCTCAGCCAACACGGGTTGATAATCAATCCTGCAAAGTGCCAGTTCGGGGTGTTTGACATTGACTTCCTCGGACACCGCGTCACTAAAGGCGGTGCAGCACCCCTGCCGGTGAAGGTTGAGGCCGTTGCGGCGTTTCCTCGCCCGCTCACGGCCCGGTCGCTCCGTGAGTTTCTGGGGATGGTGACTTTCTACCACCGTTTCATCGCCCGGGCCGCCAACATTATGCGGCCGCTGTATGAGGCTTTGAAGGGTACGACCCCCACCCAGGCGATCGACTGGACGGCGGAAGCTGAGTCTGCTTTTACGGAGGTCAAGACCGCGTTGGCTCAGGCGGCCCTGTTGGCGCACCCATCACCCACGGCTCCCATCTCCATTACCACAGACGCATCGGACTATGCCGTTGGTGCGGTGCACGAGCAGTGGGTGGATGGCGCCTGGCAGCCGCTCGCCTTTTTCAGCCGTCAGCTGACGCCCAGGGAACGCAGGTACAGCACTTTTGACCGAGAGCTCCTTGGACTTTGGCTGGCCGTGCGGCACTTCCGTTTTTTGCTGGAAGGCCGTGAATTTACAGCGTTTGTCGACCACAAGCGCTCACGTTCGCCATGGCAAAAGTGGCTGAGCCTTGGCAGTGTGAGAAAAAGTTTGTCAATTTACTTGTCCGAATACATTTTTCACTTGTCCAGAAAAATTGATTGGCTTCGTATTTTACATTTTCCCACGCATTTTACGACACCGCTAAGCTGACGTAAGTGAGCGGTAAGATTTTACTGCATCACACATAGGGTTGGGTATCGTTTGGATTTTAACGATTCCGGTTATGCTTTTCGATTCCGGTTCTTTGAGAGGGTAAAAATAAGTCCCATGACAAACTGGGAGAAAAATATATTTATGAAAACATTAAGTGAAATCTGTATTCCTATTTACAAATCACTTCATACTGTTTAATTTAGTTACGGTTATTGAATACAAGTGAGTGAGTGAGTGAGTGAGTGAGTGAGTGAGTGAGTGAGTGAGTGAGTGAGTGAGTGAGTGAGTGAGTGAGTGAGTGAGTGAGTGAGTGAGTGAGTGAGTGAGTGACTGAGTGACTGAGTGACTGAGTGACTGAGTGACTGAGTGAGTGAGTGAGTGAGTGAGTGAGTGAGTGAGTGAGTGAGTGAGTGAGTGAGTGAGTGAGTGAGTGACTGACTGACTGACTGACTGACTGACTGACTGACTGACTGACTGACTGACTGACTGACTGACTGACTGACTGACTGACTGACTGACTGACTGACTGACTGACTGACTGACTGAGAGACACACACACACACACACACACACAGAGCCTCCTGTCCTCACAACTCTTATTAATCCCGGTACCGGACAATTGTTATTTGTTCCTACTCGGAACCGAGTTTTGCTTCCCAAGCCTGCCACTGTGCTACACGCCCCGCCCCGTCTAACAGTACAGAAAGCGGCGAGATGCATTTCCTTAGGAATCGACAAGCAAAACCACAACAATGGCGGACACGGACAATTTGCGAATGAGTTCTGCCTTTTGTAAACTGAATTTATCAATAATTTCTCAATAAATAAGGGCGAAAAACGTCACTTGTCCGTCGGACAAGTCAATTGAAAGATCTACTTGTCCGATATTGTAAATAACACATCCCGGACGGTGGGACGTGTGCTTTTTCGCACACTGCTTGGTCTGCACGCCAGCAGCGGCAGCTGTCTTACATCTCAGACACCACAGACATTAAGCACGTGGCTGGCAAATCGAACCTGGTCGCAGATTGCCTCTCCAGGGTCGTCATCGGGGCCGTGCAGTTGGGCCTGGACTATCCCCGCATGGCGGCGGACCAGGTCACGGACCCCGGCGTACAGGCCCTGAAGGAGGATAGCTTGGGGCTGCGCTTGGAGGACGTGGTTTTCGGTGACGCAGGCGTTACTCTCCTGTGCGACGTCTCCACAGGCCTGCCGCGTGGAGACGCGGTCGTTCCCGCCAGTTGGAGGCGCTCCGTTTTCGAGGCGGTGCATGACCTGTCTCACCCCAGCGGTAAGCCTTCGGTGCGCTTGGTGGCCGCGAAGTTCGTTTGGCGGGGACTGAAAAAGGACGTGAGGACTTGGGCTGGTGAGTGCGTGGCTTGTCAGCGTGCTAAGGTGCATCGCCACACAAAAGCTCCTTTGGAACGTTTCATGGTGCCGGAGAGGAGGTTTGACCACGTCAACATCGACCTAGTGGGTCCATTGCCTTCCTCTCAGGGTTTTTCCTACCTCCTCACCATGGTGGACAGGACGACCCGTTGGCCGGAGGCGGTTCCTCTCGTGTCGACGTCGGCGGCTGACATAGCCTGGGCTTTCATTGCGACGTGGGTGTGTCGTTTTGGCACCCCGTCGGACATTTCCTCTGACCGAGGTGCGCAGTTCACGTCTGAGCTCTGGAACGCCGTGGCGTGTGGTCTGGGGGTTAAGCTTCACAGGACAAGCGCTTATCACCCTCAGGCTAACGGCCTCTGTGAACGTTTCCATCGCTCCATGAAGGCAGCGCTCAGAGCCGGCCTGAAGGACGGAAATTGGGTCGACAAGCTGCCTTGGGTGATGCTGAGCCTGCGGACCGCGCCCAAGGAAGATCTGCAGTGTTCCACGGCTGAGATGGTCTACGGCCAGCCGCTGAGAGTTCCAGGGGATTTCTTCCCTAACACATCGGTTCCCTGGTCGGCGTCGGCACAGCGGGTTTGCCTGCAGGACGCCGCCGAGACCTTTGCTCCGATTCCTACTGCCCAACATGGTACTCAGGTGTCCCGGTTTCCCGCGGATCTCCGCTCGGCGGAGCACGTTTTCATACGGCACGATGCGCACAGGGGTCCTCTACGGCCTCCTTACGACGGACCTTTCCGTGTTTTGGAGCACGGGGACAAGAACTTCGTGGTCGACCTGGGTGGCAAGGCCGAGCGCGTTTCTGTAGACCGGTTGAAGGCGGCCCATTTGGATTTGGGCCAGCCGGTGGTGCTGGCACGACCTCTGCGACGAGGGCGTCCCCCGGCTTTGGTCCCTGTCACTGACTTGAGGCCCGTTGTTCCGGTCTCGCCTCTTCCGGAGGCCGCATATGCAGAGGTCGTTTTCCCGACTCCCGTGCTCAGGAGTCGTGGGGGTCGACCTGTCGTTCCGCCCCGCCACGCGGATTTTGTTTATGGGTGAATTCTGGGGGGGCTTGTGTGGTGACACGTTATTGGACATAATTCACCATTGAGATTGTTGTGTTGCAACCCGGACCCGTTAGTGAGGGTACCGGGGTTTGAGGTCATTCATGCTAGCTTGTCAGACAACGCAGCACATGTCCTCTGAGATTAATGGATAATAAAGTGTGGAAGTCCATTCTGAATACACCGCCTCCGACTCCCTTTCATCGGCGCTACAATGACATGTATTTATTTATTTACATTTTCCGCACTCTCGCGGGAATATCTCCGCAATGGAGCGAGCTTAAGTTTCATGTATGTTGTATGATGATGTATTTTATGAACATTTATCCATGCAGGAAGTACATTTACATGTTAGGAGTGAGATAGAGATTATTATCTAATATATGCATCCAATGAAGCTTTGCATGAAGTCTGTTGATGATCAGAGGCTGTTGTTGGGGCAGACCATGCAGGCCAGCCCGACGGTCACCAAGGTTCATGTTTTAATAGCATCTTTAAAAAAAAAGCCCAGGCGAGCCTAACATGTGAACAAAGGGCTTAGACCTCAGAGAGTTCAACTTGGGCCTGCGACCAAAGTTTTACTGTATTTTGTTTTGAAAATCCACAGCGGAGGTTTGTGTCGTACTACATGCGGTGTATTTTGCATTTCTCTCAGTAGAAAACGATCTGTGAGTCTGTTGGACATAAACTCTGTAACAAATGTAGTCTACATTTCACAAGAGGTGTAAAACCTTAGAGCATTTTAAATCTCATTTGAACTAAATGCTGATATAATCTGTAGTTGTATTTATATTGTTGATTTATTGTGTGAACGAGGCGATGCAGAGAAGGTTAAGCTGTCATTATTAGGCTGTTATGTACTGTTGGAGTGGTGAGCAGGCCTATTGTTTTTGGATATTTGTGGAGTCAGGTGGTCCGTGAGGGTTTTTATTGGTTAAGAGGTCCTTGGTATGAAAAAGTTTGAGAAACACTGCGCTAGTGGATTGTCAACGGGGGGAGCCTCGCTGCGGGGAAATTCTACAGATGGCCAGTCCGCCCCTGAAAAATGTCTATGCACACGTTATTATTAATAATACAATTAAAATAAATTGATAACATTTTTCTTTATTTTTTTCAGTTTTTATTTTGTTATCATCTCGCGACCCCTGCTCTAGAAGGCCCGTTAGTTCACTGGAGAGAGACAGAGGATCTAGAGAAATGCCACGAAGCAATTCATTTGAAGTTTTATTGTTTGTAACGTTGAAATGGCAACAGGTGAAGATGATGTTGGTGAGGAATTGTTGTCAGTACCTTCACAAGACGACAGTTCAATGAAAAGACGAACATTATAACGGCGGGGGGGGTGTGTCTACAGAAGGTCCAGTTGTGATAGACACGGTTCGCCACTGCAGTTTAATGATTGTGATTGAAAGCCTAAGGAGGCTGGTAAACAATGCAAAGAGGGATTTTGATTCCTTAATAATATTTGTAAACTTAACCATGTTGTGAGAAAGGCAGAGGGTTGGTGGTTTGACTCCCAGCATGGCAGAGTGAAGTGGGGGGAGGCAAGGTGCATGTGTGGGTGAAATGGTGAAGATCGTGTGAGTTTGGAGGTCAACATGCACGCGTGAGTACACCCCCCAACCTCCGAGGGACGTAAGAAAAAAATTCAATACCACCACCTCGGAAAGATTCAGTAAATCAAGATCTTCAAATCCAGAGTTAAGAGAGAGAGTTAGTTTGTTGGAAGCCAGGGACGTGCACAGACATTTGGAGGGGCTATTGCTCTATAGCAATAGAGCTATCCCCCCCCCCCCCCCGAAAAACAACATAAGACCTTTTGAATTTTTTTCTAAATGAAAATCAGGGACATTTTTGGTTTTGCGGTCCATATCTCATTAAAATATCTAATGTTACTAACTATTAAAGAAAAAATGGGGACAATTCTGTTTTAATGTAGGCTAGTTTGACCATTGTAACTTCTGTGCAAACACACTGATAAAATAGGGCTTCTAAGTAATTTTCTTAAATAAACTCACTAATGAATGAAACCAGTTCAAACGCATTATTCTTATCATTCTTTATGAGCGCAGTAATTACTTATTTATTTAGTATTCCATAACTTAATAACAGAGATGGTCAAACTAAAGTAGAGACATGGCAGAAATCCTACAATGAAGCGAGACAGTGAAGTGTTCTCCGTGAGAGGGCGATCAAGAAAAGAGAGCGAGCGGCCCTGTTGAGGGAGTTTACAGAGTAAAAGACACAGAAAGACAGAAGCACAATAACAAGTATATTTAGGTGTTTTTTTTGTGTAAATAACCGACGGTGTCAAGAGGAAGTCCCCTGGTTTGTCCCCTATACTCTAACTGCCATGAGAAAACTCAAAATCTATTTAAGCATATTTAAAAACGGGGACATTTCCGGGGACAGATTGACCCGGGGATTTGCCACCAAAGCCAGGCGGGGATTTGGTATGATCACCACAGCCATATGAGGCCGGAGGGCTGTCCTTTGCTTTCAGCTGTCAGATTGTAAACAAAGTCATGTGACTGGGGGCAGATGACAGCGCTGACAAGGTGTGTTTTATCGCAGCGAGACGCTACAATACTAATTGTGGGCTTATCATGTTGATTCGGCCACAATAGAAAAAATAAATAAAACCTCTTGCTCTCTCCAGAGGGGCAGGTCAACCAAAAAGGACAAAAGGGCTGTTGCCCAGGCAACATTAGCCCGTACCTGTGCACGTCCCTGTTGGAAGCTGTGGTGTAAAGTACATTTACTGAAGTACTGTATTTAAGTACAATTTGAGGTACTTGTACTTGCACCCTTCCCCTGCAGTATACGTAGTCATTCAAACTAGCTGCACCTTTACCAGCTTTGAGAACACTTTCATGATCAATCCTTATAAAACATATCATATATATTATTCTGAAATGGACCAATCTGCACAATGACTACTTTTACTGTCGCTACTTTCACTATATTTTGATGAGAATACTTTTCTACTTTTACTTGAGGAACATTTTGAATGCAGGACTTTTACTGTAACAGAGTATTCCTACACTCTGGTACTTCTACTTTTACTGAAGTACAAGATCTGAATACTTCTACTTTTACTCAAGTACAAGACCTGAGTATTCAGGTCTTGTACTTGAGTAAAAGTAGAAGTATTCAGTGAATACTTCTACTTTAATCAAGAACAAGATCTGAGTACTTCTACTTTTACTGAAGTACAAGATCTGAGTACTTCTAATTTTACTCAAGTAGAAGATCTGAGTACTTCTACTTTTACTGAAGTACCAGATCTGAGTACTTCTACCTCTGCTCATGCGTCATAATTACCCGATTTGTTCGGCGGGAAGTGAACTCCCGCAGCGTGAAACTACATTACCCAGAATGCACTGCGCCGGAAGGGTCCAGTCAGAATCTAAACGGCTAACATAGTAGCTGAGCTTCAGAAAGTCCCAAAAACGCCTCAAAATACCGGACTAACTCAACTCGGTTTACGTTCCCTGGGATTGTAAGACTGTTATGAAGCTACCGGACCGGTGAGGCAGGGTTTTAACCGGAACCTCTCCGTGTGAGCCATGGATTCACCGGCTTGTGTCGGTTAGCGTTAGCATGCTAGGCTAAGCTAACGCGTTGCTAAAGGACTTTCAGACTGCTGTTGTTGTTTCAGAGTCCGGTTTATCTCCAGGTATGTTTACACATCACAGGACTGTTCACTTGTATAGACCATCATGTTCATAAGAGTCTAATCTAATGCATCACATCACACTGTATACAAATGATATGAATCAGACACACACACTTGAGCTTTCCATCACATCTGCTCAGAAAACATGAAATAATATTACATTTCTCTTCATTATTCCTCCATAAAGGCAGATAATCAAACGTCTGTAGTGTGTATCCCTACAGGACATTATGTTATAGACATATTGATCCTGGGCTGGAGGTAGATTTAGTCATTAGCTGTTCAATAAACACAATATATCATGGTGTATTTCATCTAAAGCTAATAATAAACTCAGGCTAGTTAACCCAATGTAACACTGAAGGTATTATCACTGCTTGAAGGAAACAAACCTTAGTATGCTTTCTTATTATTTCCATCAAAATGTTAATGTAGTTACAGTACTCAGTCACATTTTGAATACACTTGTACTTATAACAGAGTATTTCTACACTCTGGTACTTCTACTTTTTCTTAAATACAAGATCTGAGTACTTCTACTCAAGTAAAAGTGTAAAGTAAAGCGTCTTTGAGCACTAGGAAAAGCGCTATAAAAATGGAATGTATTATTTAGTAAGGCAAGTTTATTTATAGAGCACTTTTCAACACAAGGCAATTCAAAGTGCTTTACAGAAATTAAAGACATTAAGAGCATTAAACACATTATAAACATTAAAAAGAAAGATAAAAACATGAATAAAAGTTACAGTGCCGTGTGAGATGTGAATAGTTTCAAAGAAAAGTGTTCAGCCTGGATTTAAAAGTAGTCAGAGTTGCAGCGGACCTGCAGGTTTCTGGGAGTTTGTTCCAGATATTTGGAGCATAATATTCAATCAATCAATGTTTATTTATATAGCCCAATATCACAAATGTTACATTTGTCTCAGTGGACTTCACAGTTTGTACAGAATATCAGTATGACAATACGACCCCCTCTGTCCTTAGACCCTCACATCGTACAAGGAAAAACTTCCAGAGAAACCCCACAGTTTAAAGGGAACATGGGAGAAACCTCAGGGAGAGCAACAGAGGAGGGATCCCTCTCCCAGGACGGACAGACGTGCAATAGATGCCGTGTGTAAATCGAAGAGATAATACATTTTACAGCATAGGTAGACCAAATGTTTGGAAATGCATGTGTCTATGATAAGAAGATGAATCCACGAGGATGTCAACAATCCTGTGGGAGCCATCAGGGAAGTAGTATGATGAGTCAGGCAGGACCACAGTGACAGGATCAGCCACGACTCGAAGTCCAGGTCTCAAATCCAGAACTCAGGATAGAGGAGCCAGGACACAGGACCACAGCAACAGGATCAGCCACGACTCAGGGTCCCGGCGTAGATAGACACCAAAAAGAAATTTGGGGAAGCTGGGTTATTCGGAACATGAGAGTACACAGGTACAGACAGAGAGAAGGAAGAAAGTAAAGTGTCCCCCGACAAACTAAGCCTATAGCAGCTAAACTAGGGGCTGAATCTAATCAGCCCTAACTATAAGCTTTATCAAAAAGGAAGGTCTTAAGCGCACTCTTAAAAACGGATAGGGTGTCTGCCGCCCGAACACAAACTGGAAGCTGATTCCACAAATGTGGAGCTTGATAAGAAAAGGCTCTGGCTCCCATTGTACTTTTAGAGACTCTAGGAACAACCAACAACCCTGCATTCTTGGAACGCAATGCCCTAGTAGGACAGTAGGGTATAATGAGTTCTTTAAGGTAAGATGGCGCCTGCCCATTAAGGGCTTTGTAGGCGAGAAGAAGAATTTTAAATTCTATCCTATGTTCTATAGGGAGCCAGTGTAAGGCAGCCAGAACAGGAGTAATGTGGTCCCTTTTCCTAACTCTGGTTAGTACACGTGCTGCAGCATTTTGAATCAGCTGAAGCGACTTAACTGACTTCTTGGTACACCCTGATAATAGAGAGTTACAATAATCTAGCCTTGAAGTAACAAATGCATGGACTAGTTTCTCTGCATCGTTTTGAGGCAAGATATGCCTGATTTTTGCAATGTTACGTAGATGGAAGTAGGCGGTCCTTGAAATAGATTTTATGTGGGCGTTAAAGGATAAATCCTGATCAAATATAACACCAAGATTCCTTACAGTCTCACTGGAGGCCAAATTAATGCCATCCATAGTTAGTATATCTTTAGATAATTTGTTTCGTAGATTCTTTGGGCCGAGTACAATAACTTCAGTTTTGGCCGTGTTTAACATCAAAAAGTTTAAAGTCATCCACGTTTTTAAGTCCTTAAGGCAGTCTTGAATTTTATTTAGATGATTAATTTCATCAGGCTTGATTGATAAATATAGTTGAGTATCATCCGCATAACAATGAAACTGTACAGAATGATTCCTTATAATATTGCCTAACGGAAGCATATATAATGTGAACAAAATAGGTCCAAGCACTGAGCCCTGTGGCACTCCATGGCTCACTTTGGTTTGCATGGAAGATTCATCGTTGACACATACAAACTGAGAGCGTTCAGATAGATAGGACCTAAACCAGCCTAAAGCAGTTCCCTTTATGCCAACTAATGGCGCATTTCCACTACAGCGCGGTTTAAGCGTGCTGTGCACGGCCCGTTTTTGGTTGCGTTTCTACTTGGCGTAGTACCGGCTAGCGGGTACTATTTGGTGAGACCTGTAAAGACACCATTACAGTAGTCCAGTCTACTGAAGACAAAAGCATGGACAGGTTTCTCCATTAAGTTTACTAAGTACCAGATCTCCTCCTCCTCCTCCTCCTCCTCTTCCTCCTCCTCCTCCTCTTCCTCCTCCTCCAGATCAGGATGACCCTCGCCCCGAAGGAGCTGTCCAACCTGCTGAGCATCATCTCTGAGGAGGCGTGCACCAACACCTTTGAGAGCCTCTCCACGCACTTCCACCACTACTTTGGGAAGGCGGAGCACTTCCGGGTGGGCTCGGTGCTGGTGATGCTCCTGCAGCAGCCCGACCTGCTGCCCTCCTCCCCCCAGAGGCTCACTGCGCTCTACCTGCTGTGGGAGATGTACCGCACCGAGCCGCTGGCCGCAAACCCCTTCGCTGCCGTGTTCGCTCACCTGCTGAACCCCTCGCCTGCAGCGGGGGAGGAGCCCGAGAAGCTGCTCTCAGGTGGGTCGATCATACTGCGGGGTAAATCAGATCTGTTATCACTGTCTTGATTTAAGTCCAACTTCTAGCTTTAAGTCCAACTTCTAGCTTTTATGAAACCACTTAAAAAACAGGTATCAAGTAGGTTTACCCAGGTGTATTTGGTGTAAAAAAAGACCTGCAATCAATATGTTACTTTGAGTCAAACTTCTAGCTTTAATAAAACCACTTCAGACTCAGGTTTAAAGCTGTGCAGACCATTTAAAGGGGGAGGAGCCTGAGAAGCTGCTCTCAGGTGGGTCGCTGCGATCTCAATACAGTGTAAAAAAGTCCTGTAATCAATATCTTACTTTAAGTCCAACTTCCCCTAGATCTGGGCGTAACATAGCTTTTATAAAACCACTTTAAAACAGAATCAGATTCAGGTGTATTGCCAAGTAGGTTTACTCTGGTGTAAAAAAAGATCAGCAATCACTGTCTCAATTTAAGTGGATCACAGTAATCACAATACAGTGTAAAAAAAGACCTGTAATTGTAACTTCTAGCTTTTATAAAACCAGTTAAAAAAACAGGTATCAAGCACATGTCACGTGCTTGATGTCGCAGGTTGCGAGAGGACGCTGGCGTAGACTGTTCGCCGCTTCTCCAGCTGCACCTAGTACTGTTTTTGTCTGTTTTGTTTGTCGTTCTTTTGCCGGCTCTAACTGTCGGCCTCTTACTCATATCTTCACGTTTTATGTGAATATGTCCTTACACCCAATTCCTCTGATCTCTTACCTGTATGCAGCAGCTGCTACGCCAGCTCCTGTAGCTATCTGTAGAAGTTAGCTGTAGCAGCCCCTCCGGCTCCAGGCTAGGTGATCTCTGCCTTCCCTGCGTGCCCCGACTCTGGACTACCCGTCGCCGACTTTGGATCACTCATTGCCGACTCTACCCTGTGCCATCATCACCACAGTGCTCGAAAAACCCACGGCTGCCCGCCGGTGCGATTAGCCTCGCTGGCTAGCTCCGCTGCATCTCTTCGGCTGGGGCCTCGGCTACCCTCCACAGAACATATCTGGTTTACCCGTCTCTCCCCCCCCCCAGTGCTGTCCATGCTGAGAGTTCTGTTCCACGACACGTTCTAATTCCATCCCGGAGTGGCTAGCCTCTTGGTTGGGACCACCTTCTCCCAGCTGGCTCTCAGCTAACGTAGCATCGTGCTAGCATACCACCGGCTCTATGATGCTGAAATACTCCACCGCACAACTGGTTACTCTCAATAGTTGTATCATGCAACCTCTATGCTTAGCAGTCATCAACAAGCTTGGGCTGTTACGTAGCAGACCCCAGTACATCCATAGAGGCTCTCGGCGTAGGTTTGTTGTCGCTGGGTCGGAGCCTCTCTCCAGCTGGTCCTGCGCACGCACCGTCCGTGGCTCGCTACGTCATCACAACAAACCTCGCACGTGCATTGGCCATCTGAAGGCCCTGGTCTGTGTTGACAGTGTCATTCTGCTCACACCACCAGCATCCAGTAGCAACACTCCCACATTCATGCTGCTGAATACCCGTTCCCTCAACAATAAAGCACCACTCATTCATGACATCATCACGGACAGGAAAACGGACTTTGTTTGCCTAACGGAGACTTGGCAAAATCAACAAGACTTTTTCACCTTAAACCAAGCCACACCCCCAGGCTATGTTTACCTGCAGAAGCCCCGCTCCCTGGGTCGGGGTGGTGGGCTGGCTGTTATCCACAGAGCAGAAATCCCGATAAAACATCTCCCTGTTGTAAATACAACCTCTTTTGAGTGTATTGCCTTTTCTTTGGCCGGATCATCACAGCTACAGGTTGTCCTCATATACCGCCCCCCCAAAGCCTCCGCCATCTTCATGTCTGAGTTCGCTGAGCTGCTCACCTCTGTCTGCTCCAGATCTCCATCCACATTACTGCTTGGTGACTTTAACATCCATGTCGACTCCAGTACATGCACCTTTGCCTCTGAATTTCTCTCACTACTCGACTGCTTCAACATAACACAGCACGTCCAAGGTCCCACCCACACCAAAGGTCACACGCTGGACCTAGTGTGCTCTATAGGCACCCCTCCCTCCCATCTCCAGTGCCTGGACCTAGCTGTTGCGGACCACCTTGCCATACTCTTTACCGTTCCTGTCCTCCTGCCCACTCAGCGTGCAAAACGCACCATCACATTCAGGAACACCAAAGCACTGAGTGCTCCAGCCCTGACCAGCACGATAGCAGCCCACCTAGCCTCCATTCCCCTTACCACCACAGTGGATGGCCTGGTTGCTCGCTACAACTCAGCTCTATCCCTCAGCCTTGACTCTCTAGCCCCCCTCAAAACCCGGACGATCGGTGCAGCTCAGCGTCTCTCTCTCTCTCTCTCTCTCTCTCTCTCTCTCTCTCTCTCTCTCTCTCTCTCTCTCTCTCTCTCTCTCTCTCTCTCTCTCTCTCTCTCTCTCTCTCTCTCTCTCTCTCTCTACACACAACGGATCCGCTGCCCGTTTAACAGCCTCATCTTTGTCAAACTTTCTTACGTTCTTTCTCTAACACGTAATGAAGGTTATTACGCGTTTTAGCTCCTGTGTTGTTAATATTGACCGCCATTTCCTTTATGAAGTAAAGCAGCCTCCCTGTCTGTGTCCTCGCGCTGTCCTCACATCCCCGGACCCCCAGACTCGGAGGAGCAGGGATGTCAGTATTGTTTATGAAGCAGGGTATAGAAAGTACATTATTGAAATGAAAATACTATTTATTGACTTTTCCAAACAGTGAGCAGCTGGGCAGCTGCAGCATGTGTGTTGCAGGACATGTGTTGGACACAGACTGTGTGGTTGGACTCTGTCTCACAGGCAGGTTGCAGTGTAACATCAGAGGAGACTGGGCCAGTTGTACATTCTCAAACTGCACCACTTAGAACTAACCAAACAATTATTTTTATATAACTGTATTCAATAACCGTAACTAAATGAAACAGTATGAAGTGATTTGTAAATAGGAATACAGATTTGACTTAATGTTTTCATAAATATGTTTTTCTCCCAGTTTGTCATGGGACTTATTTTTACCCTCTCAAAGAACCGGAATCGAGAACCGAAAATAACCGGAATCGAAAAGCGTAACCGGAATCGTTAAAATCCAAACGATACCCATCCCTATGTGTGATGCAGTAACATCTTACCGTAAAAACCGTGGGAAAATGTAAAATACGATGCCGATCGATTTTTCTGGACAAGTGAAAAATGTATTCGGACAAGTAAATTGCCAAACTCACTTGTCCATGGACAAGTACTCTCTAAAAACTTTTTCTTACACTGGCTTAGCGAAACATGAGAAATGTTATCCTTTTTCAGATGAGATGGAGCTTTATTAATCCCTGTGGGGAGATTCAGGAGTTTAAACAGCAACAGGGTGAGAGTGGAGAACAGGACAGATTCACACAGATTAGAGACTAATACAATTAAAGATAACATTCTAATGATATACAGTTAAGTAACTTTAAAATAGGAAATGAACATATATACATATTTGGGTCATGTATACATATAGAATATTATCATATTATCCACAGATAAATAACTAGTACTAGGATGGGTTCAAAGGTGTGTGTGTCCGTCCATTTAAAGAGGGTTTCACTGGTCTCAGGGGGTTTCTGTCTTATCATGATGGTTTATTACTGTAATGGTCTTTTTATTATTATCATGATTGTTTTGTCATCTTATTTTTTTGGTTTTTTTTATAGCACCTGCATCTGTACTCTGTATTTTCTCCTGTGTGGGAAAAACCAATACATGAAGAGGGTTTGATCCTCCAGTTCTCTAACTGTCTCATATCTCTGATGCCTCCCCTCCCCCCCTCAGGCTTCCTGCCTCCCATCACTCAGCCGGAGAAGTTCTTCCTGTCTCAGCTGATGCTCGCCCCCCCCAGGGATCTGTTCAAGAAGACCCCCCGCCAAGTGTCCTGCATGGACGTGGGCAACATGCCGCAGGCCATCGACATCAGCGGCCTGCAGCTGGCACTAGCAGGTGTGTGTGTGTGTGTGTGTGTGTGCAGGTCAGAAACGGTGTGTGTGTGCAGGTCAGAAACTGTGTGTGTGTGCAGGTCAGAAACTGTGTGTGTGTTTTATTTACTTGTTTAAAAAGAAATGTGTCTTTAGGGTGACTTACTCAATCTGTCCAGGGACTCCAGAGATGTTGATGAATGTGCACTGTCCCTGTTCAAATAAATGAATAAATCAAATGTGCTGTGGCCCTTGAGGTTGGGGAGCCAGGCAGAATGTGTGGTGATGTTTTAATAACCCTGATCCCTCCTCCGTGTTCCTCAGAGCGTCAGTCGGAGCTTCCCACTCAGAGTAAAGCCAGCTTCCCGAGCCTCCTGAACGACCCCGACCCCGACTCCTCCAACTCGGGCTTCGACAGCTCCGTGGCCAATCAGATCATCGAGTCTCTGGTGACCGGGCCCCGCCCCCCCCTGGAGAGTGAGTGATTCAAGTCTTTATCATCATGTGCTCATTAGCTACAGTGTAGTTATGGCAATGAAAAACTGAAGTAACAGCTGAAAGAGAGGGATATGAGGCTAGAATGATCTGTTTGGTATTTGGAGCAAAACACTTCCGAGACATGTTTTTTATATATCTGTATATATCTGAGAGCTATAATATATGTCTAAAAATAGCATGATAGGAGACCTTTAAAATCTCCATAGACGTACACATTTCCTCTGTTGCTGCTTCATCATATTCTCTCTTCCTCTTCCTCCTCAGGTCACTAACAAAACTATAATGCCATTAAAAAATATAGTAAAATATAGCAGTATTCACCTTGAAATAAATTGGAATAAAATATATAAAAAACAGTCCAGTTCCTCATCATACTCTCTCTCTCGCCCCCCCTCCTCACACAGTCAGCTCTTTAGTAACAGGGCTGAAATAGAGGGGGGGTGAGGCTAGAATGGGTGTCAAAATAGTATAATAGGAGCCCTTTAAAATCTCCATAGATATCTCATATTCTCTCTCTTCCTCCTCAGGTCACTTCCGGCCAGAGTTCATCCGGCCGCCCCCCCCTCTGCACGTGTGCGAGGACGAGCTGGCCTGGCTGAACCCCACGGAGCCCGACCACAGCGTCCAATGGGATCGCTCCATGTGTGTGAAGAACAGCACCGGGCTGGAGATCAAACGCATCATGGCCAAAGCCTTCAAGAGCCCGCTGTCCGCCCAGCAACAGGCCCAGGTACTAACACTCAGATATCATTTAGAGGGGTTCTAACACTCACATCATTTAGAGGGGTACTAACACTCACATCATTTAGAGGGGTACTAACACTCACATATCATTTAGAGGGTACTAACACTCACATCATTTAGAGGGTACTAACACTCACATCATTTAGAGGGTTACTAACACTCACATATCATTTAGAGGGTACTAACACTCACATCATTTAGAGGGGTACTAACACTCACATCATTTAGAGGGGTACTAACACTCACATATCATTTAGAGGGGTACTAACACTCACATCATTTAGAGGGGTACTAACACTCACATATCATTTAGAGGGGTTCTAACACTCATATCATTTAGAGGGGTCCCAAAACACTCATATCATTTAGAGGGGTTCTAACACTCACATCATTTAGAGGGGTCCCAAAACACTCATATCATTTAGAGGGGTTCTAACACTCACGTCGTTTAGAGGGGTCCCAAAACACTCATATCATTTAGAGGGGTACTAACACTCACATCATTTAGAGGGGTTCTAACACTCATATCATTTAGAGGGGTTCTAACACTCACATCATTTAGAGGGGTACTAACACTCACATATCATTTAGAGGGTTTCTAACACTCATAATCATTTAGAGGGGTTCTAACACTCACATCATTTAGAGGGGTCTAACACTCACATCATTAGAGGGTACTAACACTCACATCATTTAGAGGGCTAACACTCACATATCATTTAGAGGGGTACTAACACTCACATCATTTAGAGGGGTACTAACACTCACATCATTTAGAGGGGTACTAACACACATCATTTAGAGGGGTACTAACACACATCATTTAGAGGGGTACTAACACTCATATCATTTAGAGGGGTACTAACACTCACATCATTTAGAGGGGTACTAACACTCACATATCATTTAGAGGGGTACCAAAACACTCATATCATTTAGAGGGGTCCCAAACACTCGCATATCATCTATAGGGGTACCAAAACACTCATATCATTTAGAGGGGTCCCAAACACTCAGATATCATCTATAGGGGTCCCAAACACTCACATATCATCTATAGGGGTCCCAAACACTCAGATATCATCTATAGGGGTCCCAACACTCAGAGATCATCTATAGGGGTCCCAAACACTCACATATCATCTATAGGGGTCCCAAACACTCAGATATCATCTATAGGGGTCCCAAACACTCACATATCATCTATAGGGGTCCCAAGCACTCGCATATCTCTATAGGGGTCCCAAACCCGCATATCATCTATAGGGGTCCAAAACACTCTCATATCATCTATAGGGGTCCCAAACACTCAGATATCATCTATAGGGGTCCCAAACACTCGCATATCATCTATAGGGGTCCCAAACACTCAGATATCATCTATAGGGGTCCCAAGCACTCGCATATCATCTATAGGGTCCAACACTCGCATATCATCTATAGGGGTCCCAAACACGCATATCATCTATAGGGGTCCCAACAATCGCATATCATCTATAGGGGTCCCAAACCTCGCATATCATCTATAGGGCTCCCAAACACTCAGATATCATCTATAGGGGTCCCAAACACTCAGATATCATCTATAGGGGTCCCAAACACTCACATATCATCTATAGGGGTCCCAAACACTCAGATATCATCTATAGGGGTCCCAAACACTCGCATATCATCTATAGGGGTCCCAAACACTCAGATATCATCTATAGGGGTCCCAAACACTTGCATATCATCTATAGGGGTCCCAAACACTCGCATATCATCTATAGGGGTCCCACACACTCGCATATCATCTATAGGGGTCCCAAACACTCACATATCATTCACTAAAGTCAGCCTGAAGCATCCTCTGTGCTCCAGTCCTCTCAGTGAACACAGAGCTACAGATCAGATGCACGCTGAAGGCTCTTTGAGCATCTCTCACTGATCCTGCTGTGATGTTCCATGTTTGTTTGTTTCTCATGAGTCTTGATGTGAGGGGTTCTAACACTCACATCATTTAGAGGGGTACTAACACTCACATCATTTAGAGGGGTACTAACACTCACATATCATTTAGAGGGGTACTAACACTCACATCATTTAGAGGGGTACTAACACTCACATCATTTAGAGGGGTACTAACACTCACATCATTTAGAGGGGTACTAACACTCACATCATTTAGAGGGGTACTAACACTCACATCATTTAGAGGGGTACTAACACTCATATCATTTAGAGGGGTACTAACACTCACATCATTTAGAGGGGTACTAACACTCACATATCATTTAGAGGGGTACCAAAACACTCATATCATTTAGAGGGGTCCCAAACACTCGCATATCATCTATAGGGGTACCAAAACACTCATATCATTTAGAGGGGTCCCAAACACTCAGATATCATCTATAGGGGTCCCAAACACTCACATATCATCTATAGGGGTCCCAAACACTCAGATATCATCTATAGGGGTCCCAAACACTCAGAGATCATCTATAGGGGTCCCAAACACTCACATATCATCTATAGGGGTCCCAAACACTCAGATATCATCTATAGGGGTCCCAAACACTCACATATCATCTATAGGGGTCCCAAGCACTCGCATATCATCTATAGGGGTCCCAAACACTCGCATATCATCTATAGGGGTCCAAAACACTCTCATATCATCTATAGGGGTCCCAAACACTCAGATATCATCTATAGGGGTCCCAACACTCGCATATCATCTATAGGGTCCCAAACACTCAGATATCATCTATAGGGGTCCCAAGCACTCGCATATCATCTATAGGGGTCCCAAACACTCGCATATCATCTATAGGGGTCCCAAACACTCGCATATCATCTATAGGGGTCCCAAACACTCGCATATCATCTATAGGGGTCCCAAACAATCGCATATCATCTCTAGGGGTCCCAAACACTCGCATATCATCTATAGGGGTCCCAAACATCGCATATCATCTATAGGGGTCCCAAACAATCGCATATCATCTATAGGGGTCCCAAACACTCGCATATCATCTATAGGGCTCCCAAACACTCAGATATCATCTATAGGGGTCCCAAACACTCAGATATCATCTATAGGGGTCCCAAACACTCACATATCATCTATAGGGGTCCCAAACACTCAGATATCATCTATAGGGGTCCCAAACACTCGCATATCATCTATAGGGGTTCCAAACACTCAGATATCATCTATAGGGGTCCCAAACACTCGCATATCATCTATAGGGGTCCCAAACACTCGCATATCATCTATAGGGGTCCCACACACTCGCATATCATCTATAGGGGTCCCAAACACTCACATATCATTCACTAAAGTCAGCCTGAAGCATCCTTTGTGCTCCAGTCCTCTCAGTGAACACAGAGCTACAGATCAGATGCACGCTGAAGGCTCTTTGAGCATCTCTCACTGATCCTGCTGTGATGTTCCATATTTGTTTGTTTCTCATGAGTCTTGATGTGTGTCTGTTGATGTTCCACATGGAGCTGCTGTGATGTTCCATGTTTGTTGTTTTTCTCATGAGTCTTGATGTGTGTCTGTTGATGTTACACATGGAGCTGCTGTGATGCAAGGAGCATTTGTAATCTGTAGTATCTGTCATTCGGCTCCTTGTAGATCATAACATGCACTGATTTCTTAATGTTTGATGTGATTGGTGAAAACCTCAGAATCTGGGTTTACCTCCAGTCACATGACAGCGAGTGTTTGCACCCAGATGTGTTTCTCATCTATACATCCTGTGTGTGTGTGAGTGTAGCTGCTGGCGGAGCTGGAGAAGGACCTGAAGCTGGTGTACCACATTGGCCTGTCCCCCTCCAAGCTGCCGGACCTGGTGGAGAACAACCCTCTGGTGGCCATCGAGATGCTGCTGAAGCTCATGCAGAGCTCTCAGATCACTGAGTACTTCTCTGTGCTCGTCAACATGGACATGTCCCTGCACAGCATGGAGGTCGTCAACAGGTACTAATACACACATATACTGAGGTACAAGTACATGGACATGTCCCTGCACAGCATGGAGGTCGTCAACAGGTACTAATACACACATATACTGAGGTACAAGTACATGGACATGTCCCTGCACAGCATGGAGGTCGTCAACAGGTACTTGCACTAACACATACTGCAGTACTTAGTGGCGGCGTGTGGTGCAGTGGGTAGTGCGTTGGTGTTGGGATCAGGGGAGCACAGGTTCAAACCCCACTGCAGTCAGCATGTCGTTGTGTCCCTGAGACACTTCACCCCAAAGTGCTCCTGTGGGGATTGCCCACAGTATTGAGTATGTAAGTCTCTTTGGATAAAAGCGTCCAACATGTGACATGTGATGTAATGTACTTAGTAATAGTGATGTATTTGTCCTGATGTTGTTATTAAATGTGTTTGTGTTTCTTGACTCTTTAAAGTCGTATACAGTCATGTGACCTGATGTCCCCTGTGTCTCTGTCTCTCCTCAGGTTGACCACGGCTGTGGATCTTCCTCCAGAGTTCATCCACCTCTACATCTCCAACTGCATCTCCACCTGCGAGCAGATCAAGGACAAGTACATGCAGGTAAACAACAACAACAATAACATGTATTAGAAAATAACGATACAAACCAAAACCTCTACTAATTGAAACAGTTAAGTGCCAGCACTCCTTATACTGCTGCTCTTTTAATGTAATTAATGTAGTTCGTCTCGTTAGTGTTCTTGTAGTTGATTAAAAACCTAGTTTCTTCTCATTGACCCAAATAACTAAACACAATAAAAATGGTGGATTTGGTGAATTTGTATATCCCCAGATTCTATTAGTACAGGTCAGACTCTATACAGGTCAGATTCTATTAGTACAGGTCAGATTCTATACAGGTCAGATTCTATTAGTACAGGTCAGATTCTATTAGTACAGGTCAGATTCTATTAGTACAGGTCATATTCTATTAGTACAGGTCAGATTCTATTAGTACAGGTCATATTCTATTAGTACAGGTCAGATTCTATACAGGTCAGATTCTATTTGTACAGGTCAGATTCTATACAGGTCAGATTCTATTAGTACATGTCAGATTCTATTAGTACAGGTCAGATTCTATTAGTACAGGTCAGATTCTATTAGTACAGGTCAGATTCTATTAGTACAGGTCATATTCTATTAGTACAGGTCAGATTCTATACAGGTCAGATTCTATTAGTACATGTCAGATTCTATTTGTACAGGTCAGATTCTATACAGGTCAGATTCTATTAGTACATGTCAGATTCTATTAGTACAGGTCAGATTCTACTTGTACAGGTCAGATTCTATTAGTACATGTCAGATTCTATTAGTACAGGTCAGATTCTACTTGTACAGGTCAGATTCTATTAGTACAGGTCAGATTCTATTAGTACAGGTCAGATTCACACTAAGAGTTATTATTGAACCCAAATGAGGTATAGTTTGTGTTTCTGGTGAAGTATATGTGATGATATGGAATTAGACACCACAGTTGTTGCAGGTAATCAATGAGGTATAGTTTGTGTTGCAGTCTATTAAGTATATCTTCAATGATCCGGGGGTCCGATAACACCACAGTTGTTGCAGGTAATCAATCAGTAGCCTTTGAGTTTCTGGTGAAGTATATGAATGTTATGTCCTGCTGAATGTCCCCTCAGAACCGTCTGGTGCGCCTGGTCTGCGTCTTCCTCCAGTCTCTGATCCGGAACAAGATCATCAACGTCCAGGATCTGTTCATCGAGGTGCAGGCCTTCTGCATCGAGTTCAGCCGCATCAGAGAAGCTGCCGGACTGTTCAGGCTGCTGAAGACCCTCGACACCGGAGAGACCCCCGAGAACAAGCCCGTCAAATAGTGATCTCACAGAGACTGTTCCTGAGACTCAGCACCGCCCCTCCATCAGCTGGGAGTAGAGTTCATTTTGTAAATATTTAGTGACTTTAAACCGGTTCTCTCTCTTTTCCAGAAGTTTAAAACAGGACTCGATTCACCGTCTCATTTTTTTACCAGATCTCTTTTTCTTTGGAAATCTCGCCATGTTGTCTCTGATTAAACAACCGATGTTTAACTGACTCCTGTCTGTGCTCTCTTTATTCAATCAGGTGGTTCCACTTCCTGTTTGTAACTGCATGAGACATGTTTCTGTAGTCATCCCCTGGACCTCGGAGGGGAAAGACCACTAAACTACAAACATGGCGGCTCGGCTCGTTAGAAACTTTTTTAATCTTAAAAATACACACAAAGTTTAAAACAGACTCGATTCACCGTCTCATTTTTTTACCACTTCTCTTTTTCTTTGGAAATCTCGCCATGTTGTCTCTGATTAAACAACCCATGTTTAACTGACCCGTTTGTCCTCTCTTCTTTGGCCCACTCCCAAACCGCCCCTACACCCTACCCCACACTACGGCCCAATCCCAAACTGCCCCCTACACCCTACCCCTACACACTACGCCCCACCCCAAACCGCCCCTACACCCTACCCCTACACACTACGGCCCACTCCCAAACCGCCCCTACACACTACGGCCCACTCCCAAACCGCCCCTACACCCTACCCCTACACACTACGGCCCACTCCCAAACCGCCCCCTACACACTACTGGCCCACTCCCAAACCGCCCCCTACACCCTACCCCTACACACTACGGCCCACTCCCAAACCGCCCCCTACACACTACGGCCCACTCCCAAACCGCCCCTACACCCTACCCCTACACACTACGGCCCACTCCCAACCGCCCCCTACACACTACGCCCTCCCAAACCGCCCCTACACCCTACCCCTACACACTACGGCCCACTCCCAAACCGCCCCCTACACACTACGGCCCACTCCCAACCGCCCCCTACACCCTACCCCTACACTACGGCCCACTCCCAAACCGCCCCCTACACCCTACACCTACACACTACGCCCACTCCCAAACCGCCCCCTACACCCTACCCCTATACACTACGGCCCACTCCAAACCGCCCCCTACACACTACGGCCCACTCCCAAACCGCCCCTACACACTACGGCCCACTCCGAAACCGCCCCCTACACACCTACCCCTACACCCTACGGCCCCTCCCAAACCGCCCCACACCCTACCCCTACACACTACGGCCCACTCCAACCGCCCCTACACCCTACGGCCCACTCCCAAACCGCCCCCTACACCCTACCCCTACACACTACGGCCCTCCCAAACCGCCCCCTACACCCTACCCCTACACACTATGGCCCACTCCCAAACCGCCCCCTACACCTACCCCTACACTACGGCCCACTCCCAAACCGCCCCTACACCCCTACCCCTACACACTACGGCCCACTCCCAAACCGCCCCCTACACACTACGGCCCACTCCCAAACCGCCCCTACACCCTACCCCTACACACTACGGCCCACTCCCAAACCGCCCCCTACACACTACGGCCCACTCCCAAACCGCCCCCTACACCCTACCCCTACACACTACGGCCCACTCCCAAACCGCCCCCTACACCCTACCCCTACACACTACGCCCACTCCCAAACCGCCCCCTACACCCTACCCCTACACCCTACGGCCCACTCCCAAACCGCCCCCTACACCCTACCCCTACACACTACGGCCCACTCCCAAACCGCCCCCTACACCCTACCCCTACACACTACGGCCCACTCCCAAACCGCCCCCTACACCCTACCCCTACACACTACGGCCCACTCCCAAACCGCCCCTACACCCTACCCCTACACACTACGGCCCACTCCCAAACCGCCCCCTACACACTACGGCCCACTCCCAAACCGCCCCTACACCCTACCCCTACACACTACGGCCCACTCCCAAACCGCCCCCTACACACTACGGCCCACTCCCAAACCGCCCCCTACACCCTACCCCTACACACTACGGCCCACGCCCAAACCGCCCCTACACACTACGGCCCACTCCCAAACCGCCCCTACACCCTACCCTACACACTACGGCCCCACTCCCAAACCGCCCCCTACACATACGGCCCACTCCCAAACGCCCTACACCCTACCCCTACACACTACGGCCCACTCCACAACCGCCCCTACACACTACGGCCCACTCCCAAAACCGCCCCCTACACCCTACCCCTACACACTACGGCCCACCCAAACCGCCCCTACCTACCCCTACACATACGGCCCACTCCCAAACCGCCCCCTACACCCTACCCCTACACTACGGCCACTCCCAAACCGCCCCTACACACTACGGCCCACTCCCAAACCGCCCCTACACACTACGGCCCACTCCAAAAACCGCCCCTTACACCTACGGCCCACTCCCAAACCGCCCCTACTCCCTACCCTACACACTACGGCCCACTCCCAAACCGCCCCTACACCCTACGGCCCACTCCCAAACCGCCCCCTACACCCTACCCCTACACACTACGGCCCACTCCCAAACCGCCCCCTACACCCTACCCTACACACTACGGCCCACTCCCAAACCGCCCCCTACACCCTACCCCTACACACTACGGCCCACTCCCAAACCGCCCCCTACACCCTACCCCTACACACTACGGCCCACTCCCAAACCGCCCCCTCAACCCTACCCCTACACACTACGGCCCACTCCCAACTTTATATGTTAGCACGAGCATCACAGAACAAGCTGTTTTTGGGTTTAATAAATGGTATTAATAGCAAGAACGTCTCGGTGGTAATTGGAGAGCGTCTAACTGAAACTCACAGGATCGATCCGTGGTGATGATGAGGGGCTGAAGTCACCAAAACGTTCTCATCCCCTCCCTCGCGCTGAAACGTCACAGATTCAGATCACTGTGGCAGAAAGAGTCATTTAATTATAGGGTGAGATTTATCTGTGATGCTCGGGCTAAAATCTAAAGTAAATCCACATTTTGAAGCAGATATCTTGAAGGAGGATGGGGCATCAGATCTTCCATGTAGGAGCTTCATTTAAATCCTTACCTACCAATATTAACACGTTTACAACTCATAGTTACAATACGTCCAATGTGAACTGAACTGCTGCTAATTTAACATTTAGTGATTTTAACCCCGAGAGAGGCTAGCTGTTCCCACCCGTTTCCAGTGTCTACGCTAAGCTAAGCTAACCACGTGTACATGAAGTCACTCTCTAAATGTTAGCTCAGTGATGCTGATGTTTGTGTCACCTGACTGTTCTCTACACTGTGTAACACTAGAGCTGTTACCAAGCAATAAACAACACAACTTATTACACAACAAATCTATTTATTGCAAACATTTGGTGTAAAAGATTGTGATTTGAGTGAAAACCCTGAGCAGAGCTAAGAAGAGGAACAGTAAACACAGACTTTAAAGCCTCTCAATGTTTGCAGAGGAAAACTCAGGTGGTCCTGTTTGGAGTTTTCACCCTGAAGTACCTGACTGTATTAATATGTATTTATTTAGTAAACATGAGGAACATCACAGCTGCAGGTCACAGATGACTGAGCAACCTAAAGACTTTAAACATCTGTCCTGTTTGGAGTTTTAACCCTGAAGTACCTGACTTTTTATTAATTAACCTCAGTATTTAATGTGTTAACGAGGCGGTTTCAGGCCCTCATCAGGCCCTCTTCAGGCCCTCTTCAGGCCCTCATCAGGCCCTCATCAGGCCCTCATCAAGCCTTCTTCAGGCCCTCTTCAGGCCCAATTCAGGCCCTCTTCAGGCCCTCCTCAGGCCCTCTTCAGGCCCTCCTCAGGCCCTCTTCATGCCGCGGGCCATCAGGCAGGCGAACACCGTCATCACCATCTTAGGGTTCACCTCCACCAGATCCTCCGGCAGCGCGTACACTCGGGCGCCCATCTTCCTCGCCATGGAGATAGCATACCTGCAGAAACAGGAAACAGGAAGTGATCACAGGTTCTGTTATTCCACCTGAACAATCTGTACTCACATATTCTAGCCTGCTTCCACTACCTCACAGGATATAGGATACTGTTCATTTAAAGCTACTGAAACAAGTTTTAAATCTGAAACGAGTTCATTGGCAGGTACGTTCACACCTCTGCTGTTCCTGTGAGATATTTAGATGGGACTGTATTCATCCCGAAGGAAATTGTTGTGCCAGAGTTACAAAGAGACAGTAAACAGTGCAGTAAAAACAGTTCATTAAATATCTACAAGAAACAGACGGTCACATAACTAATGCAAAAAACTGACAAGCAGTAATGAAAAGTACAAACACGTAGTGGCAGATACGTAATTCACGTTATTATTGCACATTAGTGTTAATATTGCAAATGTTATATAGCAGAGAGTGTTTGTAATGATGGTATTCATATTGCACAGTGGGAGGAGTTATAGAGTTTGATGGGAGGAGCTCCTGTGGTCTCAGTGGTCTCTGTGGTCTCAGTGGTCTCAGTGGTCTCTGTGGTCTCTGTGGTCTCAGTGGTCTCTGTGGTCTCTGTGGTGTCTGAGGTCTCTGTGGTCTCAGTGGTCTCAGTGGTCTCTGTGGTCTCTGTGGTCTCAGTGGTCTCTGTGGTCTCAGTGGTCTCAGTGGTCTCAGTCTACAGCTGAACGTGCTCCTGAATGTGAATCTGAAGTGTTTACTTTGCGTTGTTGAGCTTCTCGTCCTCCGTCAGGTCTTCAGTCTTCAGCAGGTCGTATCTGATTGATCCGGGCTGGATGGAGTCGATCAGGTCCAGGACCGGCATGCTGCTGCTGATCGACCCGTCCTAAGACACAGGAGCAGGCAGAGGGTTGAGGGGGGATTACAGAGTGGTAATGTGTAATTGTAAATATAAATATTGAAAAAAGTAAAAATAAGTGTTTTTTTTTAAAACTATAGCGTTTTTTTTAAAGTTACAAAAAAACATTTGTTAGTAAAGCATGTTGTTAAAAAGTGTTTTTTTTATAAAATGTCTTAAATAAAAACAAAAGTCACATAGGTAAAAAAAAAAGCTTAAAAAAATTATGAAATCTCGTAAATGTAAAAAAATAAAAAGTCCTAGTATAGTATGTTAATAAAAAGGTTAAAAAAGTAGAAAAAAAATGTCAAAAAGGTAAATGTCATAGTATAGCATATGGAAAGTAAAAAAAAAAAATCATAACGTTAAAAAAAAAGTCCTCAGAACGGGTTCTCAATACTTGATCCTCATAAATACAGCAAAACAAACATGTACACACACTGATGAATGTTTGGTCCTCATAAGTATGGCAAAACAAACACAGCAAGACACATACATACATGACAATTATAAATTGTAGAAAAAAGGGTAAAATATAGTCTGGTATGTTTTTTATTTTTTATTATAACATGTAAAAAGAAAGTATAAAAATAGTAAATAGTCGTAATATAATATGTAAACATTTTTTGGGAAAAAGTAATGGTATTTCAGAAAAAGCTCCTTATCCAGGTTGTGTTTGTTCACCTTGAAGCTGATGGTGGGTTTCCCCGCCTGAGTGAGAGCGTCGTTCACCAGACACGATGGTGTCATCCGTCACTTTACGACCGTCGCCCAGATCCTCCAGGATGTTCAGAGTGTACCTGAGGAGACACACCGCCACAATAAAAGATCATCCTGAGGAGACACACCGCCACAATAAAAGATCATCCTGAGGAGACACACCGCCACAATAAAAGATCATCCTGAGGAGACACACCGCCACAATAAAAGATCATCCTGAGGAGACACTCCGCCAAAATAAAAGATCATCCTGAGGAGACACTCCGCCAAAATAAAAGATCATCCTGAGGAGACACACCGCCACAATAAAAGATCATCCTGAGGAGACACTCCGCCACAATAAAAGATCATCCTGAGGAGACACACCGCCACAATAAAAGATCATCCTGAGGAGACACACCGCCACAATAAAAGATCATCCTGAGGAGACACACCGCCACAATAAAAGATCATCCTGAGGAGACACACCGCCACAATAAAAGATCATCCTGAGGAGACACACCGCCACAATAAAAGATCATCCTGAGGAGACACACCGCCACAATAAAAGATCATCCTGAGGAGACACTCCGCCAAATAAAAGATTATCCTGAGGAGACACACCGCCACAATAAAAGATCATCCTGAGGAGACACTCCGCCAAAATAAAAGATCATCCTGAGGAGACACACCGCCAGAATAAAAGATCATCCTGAGACACTCCGCCACAATAAAAGATCATCCTGAGGAGACACACCGCCACAATAAAAGATCATCCTGAGGAGACACACCGCCACAATAAAAGATCATCCTGAGGAGACACACCGCCAAAATAAAGATCATCCTGAGGAGACACACCGCCAAAATAAAAGATCATCCTGAGGAGACACACCGCCACAATAAAAGATCATCCTGAGGAGACACACCGCCACAATAAAAGATCATCCTGAGGAGACACACCGCCACAATAAAAGATCATCCTGAGGAGACACACCGCCACAATAAAAGATCATCCTGAGGAGACACTCCGCCAAAATAAAAGATTATCCTGAGGAGACACACCGCCACAATAAAAGATCATCCTGAGGAGACACTCCGCCAAAATAAAAGATCATCCTGAGGAGACACACCGCCACAATAAAAGATCATCCTGAGGAGACACTCCGCCACAATAAAAGATCATCCTGAGGAGACACACCGCCACAATAAAAGATCATCCTGAGGAGACACACCGCCACAATAAAAGATCATCCTGAGGAGACACACCGCCAAAATAAAAGATCATCCTGAGGAGACACACGCCACAATAAAAGATCATCCTGAGGAGACACACCGCCACAATAAAAGATCATCCTGAGGAGACACACCGCCACAATAAAAGATCATCCTGAGGAGACACTCCGCCAAAATAAAAGATTATCCTGAGGAGACACACCGCCACAATAAAAGATCATCCTGAGGAGACACTCCGCCAAATAAAAGATCATCCTGAGGAGACACACCGCCAGAATAAAAGATCATCCTGAGGAGACACTCCGCCACAATAAAAGATCATCCTGAGGAGACACACCGCCACAATAAAAGATCATCCTGAGGAGACACACCGCCACAATAAAAGATCATCCTGAGGAGACACACCGCCAAAATAAAAGATCATCCTGAGGAGACACACCGCCAAAATAAAAGATCATCCTGAGGAGACACACCGCCACAATAAAAGATCATCCTGAGGAGACACTCCGCCAAAATAAAAGATCATCCTGAGGAAACACTCCGCCAAAATAAAAGATCATCCTGAGCAGACACACCGCCAAAATAAAAGATCATCCTGAGGAGACACACCGCCACAATAAAAGATTATGCTGAGGAGACAAACCGCCACAATAAAAGACCATCCTGAGGAGACACACCGCCAAAATAAAAGATCATCCTGAGGAGACACACCGCCACAATAAAAGATTATGCTGAAGAGACACACCGCCACAATAAAAGATCATCCTGAGGAGACACAGTTTTTTTTCTTCCAGAGAATGGATGCTTCTCGTAGGAGACTTGCTCAGAGATCACCGAGGTAGTAACTGTTTGATGGTAAAGGTTTAAAGAGTTCGAGTTACCTCCTCATGAGCTGCCAGAGCAGAGCGAGTGTGAGCTTTCGATTCCCGGAGTGCAGGTCCTGCCCCGCGATGCCGACCAGAGAGAACTTGGCCTCCTTCCTCCCCAACTCCACCGCGTAGTTACAGTTCTCCAGCTGAAACAGGAGGATTTATCTCTCACTGAAGTTACACACTCTTTGATTTTAGAGGAATATTTTAACATTTAAAAAACGTGTTGAAAAATGTTTGAAAAAAAGTACAAAAATAAGTAATGTAAAAAAAAAGTCGAAAAAAGTCAATGAAGGTTATTTTGTCAAAAAAAAGACAAAAAGTTAAGGTATAGATTGTCAAAAGAAGTTTTAAATACAGTCAGTATAGTATTCTGGAAAATCAATATATAGTTAAGAATGAAATGTAAAAAAAACTGTAAAAAGCAGAAAAAAAAGTTTTAAAAAGTTACAAAAATTAGAAAATAAAAAAAGTCACACTTTAGTATGTCGGAAATAGTTTAGTATAGAATCTGGAAAAAAGTAAAAGAAGATAATTGAACAATTTGAGATATTGGTATAGTAAGTAAGAAAAAGGAATTTAAAAAGTCATAAAAAGTTCATATGTCTCTTTTAAAAAAAGTAATTGTATGTCGACCAAAAAACGAGTAGGAAGTTAAAGAATATATAAAATGTACAACAACCATAATAATAGTACGTCAAATAAAGACAGAACTACATTTAGATAGTGTTGAGATTCAGCATCCTCAGTGTCTGTATTTCGTCACCTTCTTCATGTTGCTTCCCAGTTTGGAGTATGGCGGCTTGTTGACTTTGTCCCAATCCACCGGGACCTTAATCTTCTCGTACAGCTGGAAGATCACCAGCGCGTCGTCAATGTCCCTGAAACACAACGCACAAACAATAAGTAAAGGTCACGTAAGTCATAACAATTACAAGAAAATAACAGCATAATATGTCATTACAAAAAAAGTAATAAGTTATAGAAATCATGAAAAGTCACGGCATAATGTGTCGCTAAAAAATACAATAAATGTCACAATAAAACATCATTTAAAATTGTACCATTCCTTTGTTTTCCTATTTCAAACCATGTCCTCCGCCTGAATGTCTTGCAGCGTTCAGAGACACTATGTATATGTTTATTTCGCTATTTTCTTTATTCATTTTTATTATCGCTATTGAATAAAAATCTCCCATAGTTTCCGTGTGTTTATGTAAATGTAGTATGTGTCTTGGTGTGTTTGTTTTGATAGACTTATGAGAACCAAACATTCGTCATTGTGTGTACGCATGCTTGTTTTGCTATACTTATGAGGACCAATCATTCGTCATTGTGTGTACGTATGTTTGTTTTGCTATACTTATGATGACCAAACATTCGTCATTGTGTGTACGTATGTTTGTTTTGCTATACTTATGAGGACCAATCATTCGTCACTGTGTGTACGTATGTTTGTTTTGCTATACTTATGATGACCAAACATTCGTCATTGTGTGTACAAATGTTTGTTTTGCTATACTTATGATGACCAATCATTCGTCATTGTGTGTACGTATGTTTGTTTTGCTATACTTATGATGACCAAACATTCGTCATTGTGTGTACGTATGTTTGTTTTGCTATACTTATGAGGACCAACATTCGTCACTGTGTGTACGTATGTTTGTTTTGCTATACTTATGATGACCAAACATTCGTCATTGTGTGTACAAATGTTTGTTTTGCTATACTTATGATGACCAAACATTCGTCATTGTGTGTACGCATGCTTGTTTTGCTGTATTTATGAGGATCAAATATTGAGATATAACCCATTCTGTGAGGACGTTTTGTTTTGTCCTCACCAAAAAATACTGTAACGGCCTCAAGATGAACAATACTCAATGTTTTGATATTTTCAGCAACTGTCCTCATAAGAAAAGTAATGGCTTATATATGTATGTTGTTTTCTTACACGTAGAGGTGGTTCACTCGAGGATTCACTCCCAGAGAATTCATCCAGTTCCTGAAAGTCCGCTCCTCCCGGGTCTCACCTGGAAAACATCCGGAAACATCAGAACACTGAAGAGAAGCTGAATGTAAACGCTCTGTTCTGATATGAACTATAATATAATCATAATCTGAAAACAAATAAATTAATCATCAACAATAATAATAATATTTATATGAAGCTTTTAAATTATTATTCCCCTGGACTGGTCTGTAATATTCAAACTAAAATATTTTAAATATAATAAACCAATATGGTAAATCTTTTAAAAGGACAGAAAGTAATAATCATAACAAAAACAATTATTATTATTTATAAACATTTTACTTTCTAAACTTGTATTATCTTTTACAATTTAAGTTTTTGTATTAGTTTTCATTTTGTTTTAAAGTATTTATTCATAATTTGATTATATAATATTTTGGTATTATCCTTATTTTAAATGTTATTGTTTTGTTTCATGCATTTTGTCATTATTTCCCAGAGGTCTGATCCTGTTAATGTGGGACATAAATCATCTTTATTAGCAGTAATCTAATGAATGTGTTGGTGAGATCAATGAAGCGTTTTCAGAGACGGGGATAAACGAACCCTCGATGGAGCTCCAGTCGATGTCCACGTTCTCGGGTTTCTTCAGCGCCGGGTATTTGTTGAACAGGTTAGCAACGAAGGCCAGGTTGAGTTTGGGGTTGCCGCGGACGACGTCTGTCGGCATGACGAACTGTCTGCAGCCGAGCCGGTCTGCCTGCTGCAACATCATCTCCGCTCTCTGCACATCGTCCTTCTCCTGTAGGGGGCAGCAAAGAGCGTTAATATCATTTATATACAGAGATGTTTTATTAATTATTATTAAAAACACATTTAATATCACCTCTTTGAGACGTGTTTAAATGATAATTATTAAAACACTTAATTAATGTTTTATTATTATTATTATTTGTTTTATTTTCTCATTTCATTGTTAGGTATTTTATATTTAGTTTTATTTTTGTAGTTTGTGATTAGAGGTTAAAACATACAATATTTATCATTTCCAATAATGCCCCGAGGTGGACTCAGTGAGAGCACTTACACTTTTAAAAATACTGCACAGAGAGAGATTTTAAATAAGAAAAATCTTGTATATTCTCTGATATTTATAAACATAAGGACTAAATGACGGTGTATTGGGGCCATTGCAAGTTTAAAAAAGCCAAGATTAAAACAATACATTTATATTATTTAGTAGTATGGTATATTATGTCATTAACAAGTAAAGAGAAGGTGTAGAAAAGTATATCAGGATGAGGTTTATAAACAGATATCATGGAATAAAAGTGTGATCTCGTGTCTGACCCTGAGTCCGGACACATCGATGGCGATGGGGGGGATCCCCTCCTCGTCTCCTTTCGGGGCGACCTGGTTCAGGATGCTGTAGTACGCCTTCGAGTCCTGAAACACAAGAAATATAAACAATATATTTGAATCTGTCTTTGAAATAAGCTAGAAAATACACAGCCTTGATTTCATTTTAGTAACACGTAGTTTCCTTGATTTTTCATTTCTTGTTTATTATTTAAAATTGTACATTCTGGCTTTTTTATCATTAATTTTGCTTTTGAATAAAAAGCTCCCATATTTTCTGTGTGTTTATGCAAATGTATGTATGTGTCTTGGTGTGTTTGTTTTGCTATACTTATGAGGACCAATCATTCGTCATTGTGTGTATGTATGTTTGTTTTGCTGTATTTATGAGGATCAAATATTGAGATACTACCCGTTCTGTGAGGACTTTTTGTTTTGTCCTCACCAAAAAATACTGTAACGGCCTCATGCTGAACAATACTCAATGTTTTTGATATTTTCAGCAACTGTCCTCATAAGAAGAGTAATGGCTCGCCCTAGAGGACACACGTTTGTACTAAAGCTGACATGTTTTCAGAATCAGAATCAGGTTTATTGCAAAGTAGGTTTACACATACGAGGTCTATATGGAGGATACATAAACACAGTTAAAGAAGATCCATTTTAAGGAAAACTACAAAAAAAAACGATTTAAAAAAACGATTATAACATTAAAATATAGAAAATAATTTACATGAAATATAGCAGCGACGTGCAGTCAGGGGAGGCAGGGGAGGCAGAGCCTCACCTGTCATTCTCCAATGTAATGGAAAAACAACTAAAGAAAAACTAAATAGTAACAATAATTGAATGTCTCCACTGATCTGTGTTTTAAGTGTGATTTCTGTATGATTCCAATCACTTTTTATAGTCAAAATCGGCAATTTTTCGCTACAACTACATGGGTGCAATGAGAAGTGAGCCAGGGACGAGCTCTGCCTCACGTAAGCCCACAGTGACTGGCTGGAGCGCGGACACTAATTTTGCGCGGGCACTTATTTTGTGAGCGCGCTCAAGCCAGTTACTGTGGGGTAAGGTGAGGCACAGATGAGGTCTGCCTCACCTCAGAATGCGTCACCCCACAGAAACTGGCTGGAAAGCGGGCCCTAAGCGCATGCCTGTTACCATCTCACTGTAGGTCACCAATGTAATGTTTGTAGATCCCTTTATTACATTTATCCTCGCCATCCATAGTCTCTAAATAACTTATTTCACGTATATATGATATTTAGGCTCGCTGGTCTCATCGTACAACGGCAATGAGAAAGCACCAGGGGAGGCAGCCATAACCTCTGCCGCACTGAAGGGGGCGCACGTGAGCCCACAGGTTCTTGTTGCTACTGTTATTCTACGCAGAGACGGTAGACGCAAACAACAAACTAGACTTTTGAAACTAGAGGAAGATAAGGAGGACTTTTACAAAAAAGTAATAGAGATTGTTGTCCAGAAGAATAGCATGGACTTCATCTTCAAGTCAAGATAAGACCACCATTGTAATGAAAATGGGATCTTACTAAGAAAGAACAATCCACTATTTAGATTGTGGGTATCCTTTTGTTGAACGGTCTGTTTAAAAATGAATCGAAGCATCAGACTAAAAAAGCTTTTGAAAATATCCGAATATTTCGATTAAGGTCAAAATATAATATTTGTAAATCTGACTCTGAAAGAGTAAGTGCCTCACCAGCCATGAACCTCACCGCACGTCACTGAAATATAGATATACAAAAAATATATATACAGTAAAATATGACAAAATACTCAGAATTGTAAACTAAAATATGTGCAGTATTGTTATGAAAAGTGGAAAGCTGTGCAGATATTAAGAGAGGTAGCTTGTGTACAAATGTGTGTAAAAACTATTTTAACATTGAAATTATTCACATGAAATATAGATATACCAAAACACTATGTACGGTATACTATGGCAAAAGTATGTGTGTGTGTGTGTGTGTGTGTGTGCGTGTGTGTGTGTGTGTGTGTGTGTGTCCTCTCTGTCCTGCTTCATCCCCTCCTCTCATTTCTATTCTCTTATCTCTGTACGTCGTGTGTGTGTGTGTGTGTGTGTGTGTGTGTGTGTGTGTGTGTGTGTGTGGGTGTGTGTGTGTGTACCTTGATGTCGGAGCTGAAGTTGTTGATCTTGCTGCAGCCGGCCTCCTCCAGGTGGAAGTTGGCCCAGCGCAGCAGCAGCTCTTCGGGGGAAAGTTTCATCAGATCCTCCAGAGACTCTCCGTCACGCAGAAGAGCCATCAGAGCTACACACACACACACACACACACACACACACACACACACACACACACACACACACACACACACACACACACACACACACACACACACACACACACACACACACATACACACACACACACACACACACACAAAGGAAGGGAAACAAATCAGTGTATTTCCCAAAATGTTGAACTACTCCAATAACACTACATAACAACAAAGACTAAAACACCCCTGTTGTGCAACACTACTTGTGTAAATATATACTTTATATATAGCGCTTCATGATTATTGTTATTAACAGCTGCTGTCTCTTAGATAGACGATTTAACTTCTGTAAATAACTGTTCAATATATACTTACACTGTGAATACTATCACTAGCTATCACACCACGTTATACATGCTACACTTACCGGTACTAGATGTGTATTTAATAAATTGTCATCTCAATTTGTATCTTTGATATTGTATGCATGCTTCTTAATTCTTTTCAAGCTGTCTTTGGCTCTTTACTTGCTGTAACTGTACATTTCCCCTCTGTGGGGCGGCTAAAGTTATTCTGATTTGATTTACATGTGTGTAGACTTTTTGCACTACTTTGTATTTTGTATTTTTGTATTTTATTCTATATGTTGCGTTGTTGGAGGAGCTCAGGTCAGAAGATTTGAGCTGAACATCTGAAGAGAACACCTTTGAATTTAATTTTATTGAACTTTTAAAAAGGTTTTTATGGCTATACTTCGTGCTGCAGCTGTGTTTGACTTAGTTGTTGATACTAACCTTCGTTCTTGCTGAGCTCGATGTCAGCGAACAGCCCGATCTTGATGACCTGCCACAGCAGACCCAGGACCAGGTGCTGCCGGCCCTCCTTCAGGTCCTCCGCCCCTATGTTGACCACGTGGCAGCCAATGGCCGACGACGAGTTCAGAGCCAGGTTCAGGTTCTCCTGCAGATCAGAGACCCCAAGATTCAAAGGTTTTATTGTCATATGCACAAAGCTAAACAATTGTTAAATACCAACCAATGTGCAATATGTGCAATATATATATATATATATAGTATTTAAGAAAAGCCTCAAGACCCACCTGTTCCGCACCGCATTTCACTGACTGTCCTTTATTTTATATATTTTGTATTCTAACCTTTTATCCTATTAACCTTTTTTTTATATTACCATATTTTATTCAATACGCTCCTTAGATATCTTTTTATTTGATTTGTTTTATTATGTTCTCCTCATAGCGTTGTGACTTTGAGATGACGTGGTTTTTAAACTGTGCACCTTGATGCTAAATCCTCAGAACTGTTACGGTGCGTCCACACGGCAGCGCCGCGTTGAAGCTTGCCGGTGGGCGTGTCTGGCGTGTGACCAACAACCAATCACATTCATCTCCCGCCCCGGACACACAAGCACGCGGTTTGATTGGCTAGCGCTTGTACTGGCATATGATTTGATTGGCTGACGCTTCCGTCAACGCTTGAAAAGTTGAACTTTTCTCAACTTTCAGCGCGAGCACCGGAGGAGGCAAAGCGACGCGACGGAACCACAATGCAGTTCGGCAAAGCCTGACGTCTCCCCATTCAAAGTGAATGGGGAGCGTCTCCGTTGAAGCTTCAACGCACGCCACCGTGTGGACGGGCCGTTACAGGATGTGCATTTTGTAAATTGTGTAACTTTAATTTAATTTCTTTATCTTTAATACTTTTGTATGCATGCTTCTTGGGTAACCGTCAGCTGTCTTTGGCTCTTCTCTGCTGTAACAATGTAAATGTCCCCGCTATGATTCTGTGATGATTCTGATTCTACAGAGTAGAAATGGCAATGAAACTCTTCTGACCTGAGCTCCTCCATCAATGCAACATATAGAATAAAATACAAAAATACTAAATAAAAAGTAAAGCAAAAAGTCTATATACATGTAAATAGAAGAGCAGGGTTAAATAAAAAGAGCCGGTAACAAACAGCAGACACCTTCAGAAACCTTGTGTTAGTAACTGATATTTGCATGAAGAAGTTCAGCCTGAATGATTCATGAACATCTTGGTCCTCTTCTTCTCTGAGGTCACGTCGTTACAGAATACACTTCACTAAAAACATCTTGGTTCTCTTCTTCTCTGAGGTCACGTCGTTACAGAATACACTTCACTAAAAACATCTTGGTTCTCTTCTTCTCTGAGGTCACGTCGTTACAGAATACACTTCACTAAGAACATCTTGGTCCTCTTCTTCTCTGAGGTCCCGTCGTTACAGAATACACTTCACTAAGAACATCTTGGTCCTCTTCTTCTCTGAGGTCACGTCGTTACAGAATACACTTCACTAAGAACATCTTGGTCCTTTCTTCTCTGAGGTCCGTTCTTACAGAATACACTTCACTAAGAACATCCTGGTCTTCTTCTCTGAGGTCCCGTTCTTACAGAATACACTTCACTAAGAACATCTTGGTCCTCTTCTTCTCTGAGGTCCCGTTCTTACAGAATACACTTCACTAAGAACATCCTGGTCCTCTTCTTCTCTGAGGTCCCGTTCTTACAGAATACACTTCACTAAGAACATCTTGGTCCTCTTCTTCTCTGAGGTCACGTCGTTACAGAATACACTTCACTAAAACATCTTGGTCCTCTTCTTCTCTGAGGTCACGTCGTTACAGAATACACTTCACTAAGAACATCTTGGTCCTCTTCTTCTCTGAAGTCACGTCGTTACAGAATACACTTCACTAAGAACATCTTGGTCCTCTTCTTCTCTGAGGTCCCGTCGTTACAGAATACACTTCACTAAGAACATCTTGGTCCTCTTCTTCTATGAGGTCACGTCGTTACAGAATACACTTCACTAAGAACATCTTGGTCCTCTTCTTCTCTGAGGTCACGTCGTTACAGAATACACTTCACTAAGAAACATCTTGGTCCTTTCTTCTCTGAGGTCACGTTCTTACAGAATACACTTCACTAAGAACATCTTGGTCCTCTTCTTCTCTGAGGTCACGTCGTTACAGAATACACTTCACTAAGAACATCTTGGTCCTCTTCTTCTCTGAGGTCCCGTTCTTACAGAATACACTTCACTAAGAACATCCTGGTCCTCTTCTTCTCTGAGGTCCCGTTCTTACAGAATACACTTCACTAAGAACATCTTGGTCCTCTTCTTCTCTGAGGTCCCGTTCTTACAGAATACACTTCACTAAGAACATCCTGGGTCCTCTTCTTCTCTGAGGTCCCGTTATTCAGAATACACTTCACTAAAACATCTTGGTCTCTTCTTCTCTGAGGTCACGTCGTTACAGAATACACTTCACTAAAAACATCTTGGTCCTCTTCTTCTCGGAGGTCCCGTCGTTACAGAATACACTTCACTAAGAACATCTTGGTCCTCTTCTTCTCTGAGGTCACGTCGTTACAGAATACACTTCACTAAGAACATCTTGGTTCTCTTCTTCTCTGAGGTCACGTCATTACAGAATACACTTCACTAAGAACATCTTGGTCCTCTTCTTCTCTGAAGTCACGTCGTTACAGAATACACTTCACTAAGAACATCTTGGTCCTCTTCTTCTCTGAGGTCACGTCGTTACAGAATACACTTCACTAAAAACATCTTGGTCCTCTTCTTCTCTGAGGTCACGTCGTTACAGAATACACTTCACTAAGAACATCTTGGTCCTCTTCTTCTCTGAGGTCACGTCGTTACAGAATACACTTCACTAAGAACATCTTGGTCCTCTTCTTCTCTGAGGTCCCGTCGTTACAGAATACACTTCACTAAGAACATCTTGGTCCTCTTCTTCTCTGAGGTCCCGTCGTTACAGAATACACTTCACTAAGAACATCTTGATCCTCTTCTTCTCTGAGGTCCCGTCGTCACAGAATACACTTCACTAAAAACATCTTGGTTCTCTTCTTCTCTGAGGTCCCGTCGTTACAGAATACACTTCACTAAGAACATCTTGGTCCTCTTCTTCTATGAGGTCACGTCGTTACAGAATACACTTCACTAAGAACATCTTGGTCCTCTTCTTCTCTGAGGTCACGTCGTTACAGAATACACTTCACTAAGAACATCTGGTTCTCTTCTTCTCTGAGGTCCCGTCGTTACAGAATACACTTCACTAAGAACATCTTGGTTCCTCTCTTCTCTGAGGTCACGTCGTCACAGAATACACTTCACTAAGAACATCTTGGTTCTCTTCTTCTCTGAGGTCCCGTCGTTACAGAATACACTTCACTAAGAACATCTTATTGATATTTATTTTCTCTTGGATTAATTTGCATTGCATTTGATATTGAGGTAATCCAAAAGTAATGAGATTACTTTTATATTTTGATGCTTTGAGAGGTTTCTAGTCATTGTAACGGACTGTACTCTGGGTATGATGCGAAGGGATGAATACCTGCGGTGATGCAGGAGTTGACGGACGTGCTAACAAACCAAATGAATATTAAAGTGTTACCTGGATGGTGAAGGGAGTGAGTTTCTTCTTGTTGATCGTCCTCTCGTCGATGGTGTCGGGACTGACAGGTGTCATTTACTGACAAGAAAAACTCAGAAACACACATTAACAGAGAAACACTAGAACACACATTAACAGAGAAACATCTAGAACACACATTAACAGAGAAACACCTAGAACCACACATTAACAGAGAGACACACTAGAACACACATTAACAGAGAGAAAACACCTAGAACACACATTAACAGAGAAACACCTAGAACACATTAACAGAGAAACACCTAGAACACACATTAACAGAGAGACACTAGAACACACATTAACAGAGAGACAACTAGAACACACATTAACAGAGAGACACCTAGAACACACATTAACAGAGAAACACTAGAACACACATTAACAGAGAAACACCTAGAACACACATTAACAGAGAAACACCTAGAACAAACACTTCACAACAGAGAAACACCTAGAAACACATTAACAGAGAGAAACACCTAGAACACACATTAACAGAGAGACACTAGAACACACATTAACAGAGAAACCTAGAACACACATTAACAGAGAAACACCTAGAACACACATTAACAGAGAGACACCTAGAACACACATTAACAGAGAGACACCTAGAACACACATTAACAGAGAGACACCTAGAACACACATTAACAGAGAGACACCTAGAACACACATTAACAGAGAGACACCTAGAACACACTTAACAGAGAGACACCTAGAACACACATTAACAGAGAGACACCTAGAACACACATTAACAGAGAAACACCTAAACACACATTAACAGAGAAACACCTAGAACACACATTAACAGAGAAACACCTAGAACACACATTAACAGAGAAACACCTAGAACACACATTAACAGAGAAACACCTAGAACACACATTAACAGAGGAAACACCTAGAACACACATTAACAGAGAACACCTAGAACACACATTAACAGAGAGAAACCACTAGAACACACATTAACAGAGAGACACCTAGAACACATTAACAGAGAGAAACACCTAGAACACACATTAACAGAGAGAAACACCTAGAACACACATTAACAGAGAGAAACACCTAGAACACACATTAACAGAGAAACACCTAGAACACACATTAACAGAGGAACACCTAGAACACACATTAACAGAGAGAAACACCTAGAACACACATTAACAGAGAGAAACACCTAGAACACACATTAACAGAGAGACACCTAGAACACACATTAACAGAGAAACACCTAGAACACACATTAACAGAGAAACACCTAGAACACACAACAAACAGAGAGAAACACCTAGAACACACATAACAGAGAGACACCTAGAACACACATTAACAGAGAAACACCTAGAACACACATTAACAGAGAAACACCTAGAAACACACATTAACAGAGAAACACCTAGAACACACATTAACAGAGAGACACCTAGAACACACATTAACAGAGAAACACCTAGAACACACATTAACAGAGAGACACCTAGAACACACATTAACAGAGAAACACCTAGAACACCACATTAACAGAGAGACACCTAGAACACACATTAACAGAAGACACCTAGAACACATTAACAGAGAGACACCTAGAACACACATTACAGAGAGACACCTAGAACACACATTAACAGAGAAACACCTAGAACACACATTAACAGAGAGAAACACCTAGAACACACATTAACAGAGAGACACCTAGAACACACATTAACAGAGAGACACCTAGAACACACATTAACAGAGAAACACCTAGAACACACATTAACAGAGAAACACCTAGAACACACATTAACAGAGAGAAACACCTGGAACACACATTAACAGAGAGACACCTAGAACACACATTAACAGAGAGACACCTAGAACACACATTAACAGAGAAAACCTAGAACACAACATTAACACAGGAAACACCTAGAACACACATTAACAGAGAGAAACACCTAGAACACACATTAACAGAGAGACACCTAGAACACACATTAACAGAGAGACACCTAGAACAACATTAACAGAGAAAACACCTAGAACACACATTAACAGAGAGACACCTAGAACACACATTAACAGAGAGAAACACCTGGAACACACATTAACAGAGAGACACCTAGAACACACATTAACAGAGAGACACCTAGAACACACATTAACAGAGAGAAACACCTAGAACACACATTAACAGAGAAACACCTAGAACACACATTAACAGAGAGAAACACCTAGAACACACATTAACAGAGAGACACCTAGAACACACATTAACAGAGAGACACCTAGAACACACATTAACAGAGAAACACCTAGAACACACATTAACAGAGAGACACCTAGAACACACATTAACAGAGAGACACCTAGAACACACATTAACAGAGAGACACCTAGAACACACATTAACAGAGAAACACCTAGAACACACATTAACAGAGACACCTAGAACACACATTAACAGAGGACACCTAGAACCACATTAACAGAGAAACACCTAGAACACACATTAACAGAGAGACACCTAGAACACACATTAACAGAGAGAAACACCTGGAACACACATTAACAGAGAGACACTAGAAACACATTAACAGAGACCCTAGAACACACATTAACAGAAAACACCTAGAACACACATTAACAGAGAAACACCTAGAACACACATTAACAGAGAAACACCTAGAACACACATTAACAGAGAGACACCTAGAACACACATTAACAGAGAGACACCTAGAACCACATTAACAGAGAAAAACCTAGAACACACATTAACAGAGAGACACCTAGAACACACATTAACAGAGAAACACCTAGAACACACATTAACAGAGAGACACCTAGAACACACATTAACAGAGAAACACCTAGACACACATTAACAGAGAAACACCTAGAACACACATTAACAGAGAGACACTAGAACACACATTAACAGAGAAACACCTAGAACACACATTAACAGAGAGACACCTAGAACACACATTAACAGAGAGACACCTAGAACACACATTAACAGAGAGACACTAGAACACACATTAACAGAGAGACACCTAGAACACCATTAACAGAGAGACACCTAGAACACACATTAACAGAGAAACACCTAGAACACACATTAACAGAGAGAAACACCTAGAACACACATTAACAGAGAAACACCTAGAACACACATTAACAGAGAAACACCTAGAACACACATTAAAAGAGAGACACCTAGAACACACATTAACAGAGAAACACCTAGAACACACATTAACAGAGAAACACCTAGAACACACATTAACAGAGAAACACCTAGAACACACATTAACAGAGAAACACCTAGAAACACACATTAACAGAGAGACACTAGAAACACACATTAACAGAGAGACACCTAGAACACACATTAACAGAGAAACACCTAGAACACACATTAACAGAGAGACACTAGAACACACATTAACAGAGAGACACCTAGAACACACATTAACAGAGAGACACCTAGACACAACATTAACAGAGAGACACCTAGAACACACATTAACAGAGAGACCCTAGAACACACATTAACAGAGAAACACCTAGAACACACATTAACAGAGAGAAAACACCTAGAACACACATTAACAGAGAAACACCTAGAACACACATTAACAGAGAAACACCTAGAACACACTTAACAGAGAGACACGTAGAACACACATTAACAGAGAAACACCTAGAAACACACATTAACAGAGAAAACACCTAGAACACACATTAACAGAGAAACACTAGAACACACATTAACAGAGAGACACCTAGAACACACATTAACAGAGAGACACCTAGAACACACATTAACAGAGAGACACCTAGAACACACATTAACAGAGAGACACCTAGAACACACATTAACAGAGAAACACCTAGAAACACATTAACAGAGAGAAACACCTAGAAAACACATTAACAGAGAAACACCTAGAACACACATTAACAGAGAAACACCTAGAACACACATTAACAGAGAAACACCTAGAACACACATTAACAGAGAAACACCTAGAACACACATTAACAGCGAGAGACACCTAGAACACACATTAACAGAGAGACACCTAGAACACACATTAACAGAGAGACACCTAGAACACACATTAACAGAGAGACACCTAGAACACACATTAACAGAGAGACACCTAGAAACACACATTAACAGAGAAACACCTAGAACACACATTAACAGAGAGAAACACCTAGAACAACATTAACAGAGAAAACACCTAGAACACACATTAACAGAGAAACACCTAGAACACACATTAACAGAGAAACACCTAGAACAACATTAACAGAGAAACACCTAGAACACAACATTAACAGAGAGACACCTAGAACACACATTAACAGAGAGACACCTAGAACACACATTAACAGAGAGACACCTAGAACACACATTAACAGAGAGACACCTAGAACACACATTAACAGAGAGACACTAGAACACACATTAACAGAGAAACACCTAGAACACACATTAACAGAGAGAAACACCTAGAACACACATTAACAGAGAAACACCTAGAACACACATTAACAGAGAAACACCTAGAACACACATTAACAGAGAAACACCTAGAACACACATTAACAGAGAAACACCTAGAACACATTAACAGAGAGACACCTAGAACACACATTAACAGAGAGACACCTAGAACACACATTAACAGAGAGACACCTAGAACACACATTAACAGAGAGACACCTAGAACACACATTAACAGAGAGACACCTAGAACACACATTAACAGAGAGACACCTAGAAACACACATTAACAGAGAGACACCTAGAACACACATTAACAGAGAGACACCTAGAACACACATTAACAGAGAAACACTAGAACACACATTAACAGAGAGAAACACCTAGAACACACATTAACAGAGAAACACCTAGAACACACATTAACAGAGAAACACCTAGAACACACATTAAAAGAGAGACACCTAGAACACACATTAACAGAGAAACACCTAGAACACACATTAACAGAGAAACACCTAGAACACACATTAACAGAGAAACACCTAGAACACACATTAACAGAGAAACACCTAGAACACACATTAACAGAGAGACACTAGAACACACATTAACAGAGAGACACCTAGAACACACATTAACAGAGAAACACCTAGAACACACATTAACAGAGAGACACCTAGAACACACATTAACAGAGAGACACCTAGAACACACATTAACAGAGAGACACCTAGAACACACATTAACAGAGAGACACCTAGAACACACATTAACAGAGAGACACCTAGAACACACATTAACAGAGAAACACCTAGAACACACATTAACAGAGAGAAACACCTAGAACACACATTAACAGAGAAACACCTAGAACACACATTAACAGAGAAACACCTAGAACACACATTAACAGAGAGACACGTAGAACACACATTAACAGAGAAACACCTAGAACACACATTAACAGAGAAACACCTAGAACACACATTAACAGAGAAACACCTAGAACACACATTAACAGAGAGACACCTAGAACACACATTAACAGAGAGACACCTAGAACACACATTAACAGAGAGACACCTAGAACACACATTAACAGAGAGACACCTAGAACACACATTAACAGAGAAACACCTAGAACACACATTAACAGAGAGAAACACCTAGAACACACATAACAGAGAAACACCTAGAACACACATTAACAGAGAAAACACCTAGAAACACACATTAACAGAGAAACACCTAGAACACACATTAACAGAGAAACACCTAGAACACACATTAACAGAGAGACACCTAGAACACACATTAACAGAGAGACACCTAGAACACACATTAACAGAGAGACACCTAGAACACACATTAACAGAGAGACACCTAGAACACACATTAACAGAGAGACACCTAGAACACACATTAACAGAGAAACACCTAGAACACACATTAACAGAGAGACACCTAGAACACACATTAACAGAGAGACACCTAGAACACACATTAACAGAGAAACACCTAGAACACACATTAACAGAGAGAAACACCTAGAAACACACATTAACAGAGAAACACCTAGAACACACATTAACAGAGAACACCTAGAAACACACATTAACAGAGAAACACCTAGAACACACATTAACAGAGAAACACCTAGAACACACATTAACAGAGAGACACCTAGAACACACATTAACAGAGAGACACCTAGAACACACATTAACAGAGAGACACCTAGAACACACATTAACAGAGAGACACCTAGAACACACATTAACAGAGAGACACCTAGAACACACATTAACAGAGAAACACCTAGAACACACATTAACAGAGAGAAACACCTAGAACACACATTAACAGAGAAACACCTAGAACACACATTAACAGAGAAACACCTAGAACACACATTAACAGAGAAACACCTAGAACACACATTAACAGAGAAACACCTAGAACACACATTAACAGAGAGACACCTAGAACACACATTAACAGAGAGACACCTAGAACACACATTAACAGAGAGACACCTAGAACACACATTAACAGAGAGACACCTAGAACACACATTAACAGAGAGACACCTAGAACACACGCATGGTTTCATGGCTTGATTACACTTTATTTACTTTATTATGTGATGTTCTTTTTAAACTCTTTTTCTTTAATTAAATGTTTTATGTTAAAAACTGGTTCAGACTTAGCCTCTTTATTAACACTTAGCCTCTTTATTAACACTTAGCCTCTTTATTAACACTTAGCCTCTTTATTAACACTTAGCCTCTTTATTAATACTTAGCCTCTCTATTAATACTTAGCCTCTTTATTAATACTTAGCCTCTTTATTAACACTCAGCCTCTTTATTAATACTTAGCCTCTTTATTAACACTTAGCCTCTTTATTAATACTTAGCCTCTTTATTAATACTTAGCCTCTTTATTAATACTTAGCCTCTTTATTAACACTTAGCCTCTCTATTAATACTTAGCCTCTTTATTAACACTTAGCCTCTTTATTAACACTTAGCCTCTCTATTAATACTTAGCCTCTCTATTAATACTTAGCCTCTTTATTAATGCTTAGCCTCTTTATTAACACTTAGCCTCTTTATTAATACTTAGCCTCTTTATTAATACTTAGCCTCTCTATTAATACTTAGCCTCTCTATTAATACTTAGCCTCTCTATTAATACTTAGCCTCTCTATTAATACTTAGCCTCTTTATTAATACTTAGCCTCTTTATTAATACTTAGCCTCTTTATTAACACTTAGCCTCTTTATTAACACTTAGCCTCTCTATTAATACTTAGCCTCTCTATTAATACTTAGCCTCTCTATTAAGACTTAGCCTCTCTATTAATACTTAGCCTCTTTATTAATACTTAGCCTCTCTATTAATACTTAGCCTCTTTATTAATACTTAGCCTCTTTATTAATACTTAGCCTCTCTATTAATACTTAGCCTCTTTATTAATACTTAGCCTCTTTATTAATACTTAGCCTCTTTATTAATACTTAGCCTCTCTATTAATACTTAGCCTCTTTATTAATACTTAGCCTCTTTATTAATACTTAGCCTCTCTATTAATACTTAGCCTCTTTATTAATACTTAGCCTCTTTATTAATACTTAGCCTCTCTATTAATACTTAGCCTCTTTACTTTTGCTGTCACAATATAAACGTCTCCTCTCATAAAGGTCTCTTTCTGTTTCTGATTGGTTGTGCGTTGTACCAGAGCACGATGCCGTCCCCCATGGCGGTGAACAGGTCGTCGGTGTGGGGGTCCATCGGCAGGACGTGTTTACAGTCAGCATCTTTCTCCAGAGCTTTATTGATCCAGTTCACAAACGCCACCTTCTCCTCCTCTGCACGGGAAACAAACCACAGTCAAACCAACGCCTCTGCACCTGAAATACTACTACTGCACGGTTTCAAGGCTTTTATTGTCATTCTACAGTGAAGTCATGTCAATGGAAGTCTGAGGTCAGCTCCTCTAACAGAGCAACACTATAACACTGATACAAGAGTGCAATCAGAGTCTACAAGTAATATAGACTCTGATTGCACTCTTTCTATTCGATTTGATTTGTTTTGATGTTACTATTGGCTGCTACCAAGATAGAAAATCCACAGCCTTGATTTCATTTTAGTAACATGTAGTTTCCTTGATTTTAAACGTCGCAATTGAATACAAATCTCCCATTGTTTCCATGTGTTTATGTAAATGTGTGTTAGTGTCTTGGTGTGTTTGTTTTGCTATACTTATGAGGACCAAACATGCGTCATTGTGTGTACGTATGTTTGTTTAAATCTTGCATAGTTTAAATTTAGAAAATGTGAATATCAATAATATGTTTAGTACCTGAGTAAGAGTGCTGCGTTCCCGACTGCTCCGACGTTCCCGCCACGTTCCTGAGTCCCTCTTTCTTATTGATGGCTTTCCGGAAGGTCTTGGCCACGTCGCTGCTCTTCAGCCCGTGCACTATCTGGAGGGGGAGAATACACATGTTTAAATATATAACAAAGAAACGCCATACTGTATATACTTTACTTTTACCATGCATACAGGTTGGCTGCGACTTCAGTACTTGTTCACATACTTTTTTATAATTCTGCTACTTTTTACAATAGATGTGTTTAATTGTTATTAAATGAACGCGTGGTTGGCTCTTTGTTTAATATGTCCGTGTACTGTTTTCTTTAGCCTTTTATATTCACCCTGCTCTCTGATTTCTGAAAAACACACTTTCAAAAAAAGTGCATGAATTGAATTTAAGTTGAGGCTAAAACTTGCCATACAGTAAGATTTAAAATGAATTAAATAATTATAAATATTTTAACCTAGTAGTGTAACTAACAACCACTTAGTCAGCAGTGAGTAATAAGTCAAGTAAGACATTATTATTTTGAAATGACCCAGTGAGAGCCTTTTCATTTCGAGCACTTCTCCTTTGGAATCGTCTTCCATTTCAGATCCAAAGCGATTTCCGTTGACTCCTTCAAAAGCAAACTCAGAACACATCTCTTCATCTGTCTTCCTTGTAAGCTAGTTTCCATCTTCATTAGCATCACATGGCAATACTACTGTTGATGTATAATGTTATCTACAGGTTTTATGCTATGACGCTTGTAATTTGTTTGCTTTGTACATGTTTCTGGTATCAGTACTTTACTCCACGACTTATTTTTCTGACGACTTTTTACTTTGACTTCTTACATTTTGAACCCAAATACCTGTACTTTCTACTTCTTACATGTTGAACCCAAATACCTGTACTTTCTACTTCTTACATGTTGAACACAAATACCTGTACTTTCTACTTCTTCCATGTTCCAAACAGGCTGGTTCCTTTAGTCTGAATGTGTGTTTGGTGGCGTGATCATTATTATTTAGAGTCATTGCGTGCCTATTGATTTGAACACGATCCGTGTATCCATCATTTCCTGGTCTTCTCTAAAGAAGAGGGACCAATGAAAACGTTGTCATGTTGCCGTTGTTCAGCATGGAAACATTCATTAGCTAACAATGACATTATTGTTCTATTAATATAAAGGGAGGTCAGGTACTCTTTAAAACAGCTGCTAGTTATGGGTACTTTTTACTGAAGTACATTTCAAAGCCTCTTTACTTTTACTTGAGTAAAGAAGTTTAGTCAGTACTTCTACTTTCACCAGAGTATTTTTAAACACAAGTATCTGTACTTGAGTACAGGATGTGTGTACTTCTACTGTAGTACAGGATGTGTGTGCTTCTTCTTGAGTACAGGATGTGTGTACTTCTACTGTAGTACAGGATGTGTGTACTTCCTCTCACCTGGGTGAACTGGGGCAGGGTGAGCTGGTCTGAGGACATGGTGAGCTCCTGGACGATCTCCCTCACTCTGTACCCGGGCAGCGGCAGGTTGGCGGCTCTGAACAGCTCCGTCAGCTCGTCCTTACTGATGAAGCCGTTATTGTCCACATCTGCAGGAGAAAAAGAAGCTCTCATGAGATATAGTTTACACGTAATGGAGACAACATTAAAACTCAAACAGCTTCTCCTGAAACTCACTGAAAGAGCTCTTTAAACACAACTGGAATAACAGCTGAACGTATTTCAATCAATCAATCAATGTTTATTTATATAGCCCAATGTCACAAATGTTGTATAATGTTTTCATCATTGTTATGGTATGATGTTAGGATTTAGCTTCAGTCTTTGCTCTTGTTTGCTCTGTGCAGCCCTTTGAGGCCTTTCTTGAGATTTGGGGCTATAATACATTTTGATTTGATTTGATTGGACGCGTTAAATGTTGAATGTTGGACGTACCGATCTTGGCGAAGGCTTCTCTCAGCTCCTCCTGCTCCTCCGGGGTGATGGGCGTCGGGTTGCTCATCTTAGGAACTGAAGCTGAAGAGAGAGAAACATCCGGACATTAACACCTCCTGACATTAACACCAGTCGAAGAGGAAGTGGAGGTTCACACTTCCTCTTCCTCTTCTGATGACTTCCTGCACACACAAGCCTCTCTTTGTTTTAATCTGAGCTCCAGGGGGAGAGTAACAGTCAAAGTCAACTTTAGCCCAATATGTGATCCAAAAGAACACGCTTTTGGATCATTTGTTCCTTTAAATCACTCATTTATATATTCAGTTTAATATTTAATATTCCATCTCTCATACGTATTTCATTCAACGTGTATTTTTCCTACTTTCTTGTTTATTTCTAGTCTTTTTTATTGTTATTGTACGACGCCATGTCTTTGCTGCTGCAACACAAACATTTCCCCAGTTGGGATCAATAAAGTACTTCTTATCTTATCTTATCTTATCTTATCTCTTATCTTATCTCTTATCTTATCTTATCTTATCTCTCATCTTTAAAAGAAAGACAGAAAAGGTGAGGGGTGAGAGGTGAGAGGTGAGAGGTGAGAGCTGAGAGGTGAGAGCTGAGAGGTGAGAGGTGAGAGGTGAGAGCTGAGAGGTGAGAGGTGAGAGGTGAGAGCTGAGAGGTGAGAGGTGAGAGCTGAGAGCTGAGAGGTGAGAGGTGAGAGCTGAGAGGTGAGAGCTGAGAGCTGAGAGCTGAGAGGTGAGAGGTGAGAGGTGAGAGCTGAGAGGTGAGAGGTGAGAGCTGAGAGGTGAGAGGTGAGAGCTGAGAGGTGAGAGGTGAGAGGTGAGAGGTGAGAGCTGAGAGGTGAGAGCTGAGAGGTGAGAGGTGAGAGGTGATAGGTGAGAGGTGAGAGCTGAGAGGTGAGAGGTGAGAGGTGAGAGGTGAGAGGTGAGAGCTGAGAGGTGAGAGGTGAGAGCTGAGAGGTGAGAGGTGAGAGGTGAGAGCTGAGAGCTGAGAGGTGAGAGGTGAGAGGTGAGAGGTGAGAGGTGAGAGCTGAGAGGTGAGAGGTGAGAGGTGAGAGTTGAGAGGTGAGAGGTGAGAGGTGAGAGCTGAGAGGTGATAGGTGAGAGGTGAGAGCTGAGAGGTGAGAGGTGAGAGGTGAGAGGTGAGAGGTGAGAGCTGAGAGGTGAGAGGTGAGAGCTGAGAGGTGAGAGGTGAGAGGTGAGAGCTGAGAGCTGAGAGGTGAGAGGTGAGAGGTGAGAGCTGAGAGGGAGAGGTGAGAGGTGAGAGGTGAGAGCTGAGAGGTGAG